>JAQGCS010002224.1:0-10788 GCA_034702105.1 Fuscozetes fuscipes
ACATTCACTCACTCATAAACAAGAATGAGAAATCTCTCTCTCTCTCTCTCTCTCTCTCTCTCTCTCTCTCTCTCTCTCTCTCTCTCTCTCTCTCTGGTCTTTATGTGGATCCGTTTTATCTGTTTCATGTGTGGCTGTCCCTAATTGTGTGAGCACTCGATTTCATGGTTTTTCTTAAGGTTGAGTTTTGTATCACATCTTTCTCTACGAATACAATACTCTTTCGGTTGTAATCAAAAGCCATGAAATTGAAAGACGACTAATATTTGAAATAAGAAAAGACGAGAATAAAAAGAAAGTAAATTCTTGTGAATTGTGGTCATCAGCAGTAATTCGGTTTCCTTTTAATATTTAAACCATTTGTTGGCAAACCATTAAATCTCTAATCAATTCAAAAATGTTTTTCTCTACAAATGAATAAATTATTTTTAATTACGAGTCATATATGAAGTACTACTCAGAAAATGTATTAAAACTTCAAATTTAATTAAAAACTTGATATTAATTACTACAAAACTCGGAGACATTTTTCTAATTAGAAAATTTCAATTTTGACTGTTTGTTGACTAAAATAGTTTAATTAAACTCATTTTTGTTCCGAAAATTATTTTTCACAATAATTGTTGTCAATTGTGATTTGACTCTCTCTCCCTCTCTCTCTCTCTCTCTCTCTCTCTCTCTCTCTCTCTCTCTCTCTACTTTAATTACTAAACTGAACATGTTATTTCGTTAGTTTTTATTTAACATATTAATAATGAACTTGTTCACCTGTTAACTGTCAAAGTTATCAAGGCAAAGGGAAGAATAGTAATTACATCAAAATATTTATATATTTTTATAAATTTTAAAAGTTAATTAAAATATATATTTATAACAATTAATCATGTTTTAATAACTAGAATATCGCTTAAGCACCTTGACAATTGTATTGACAAAAAAATTCTATAAATACGTGAATGGGTCGAAAACCTATGATTTATTTGGCCATAACAGCAGTTTAATCGATAATTGACCTTAATTATTTGTATGTGTTTTGGAAACGCCCACTCGAGTCACCCGAGTTAAATTGTATTGATCAAAGCTTAGTTGTGAACTATTGAATCAAAGTTATTCTGACCATGCTATCACAGACCACTTCTAATCTAATCTGACTGACTTTCGCTGAAAAAATTGACGACATGTGTAGCGGAGTGGGAAGTAATTGTCCAGAAAACGTCTGTGCCTTTGGTGTAGTTCAACGATAACTGAATCAAATCCTCTCATTTCACTTATTCTGTACAACTTTCCGTTTCGACCCTTTTTATCGTCAATTAAATTGAAAAATGGATACAAAAATAAAAAGAATTTTTTCCACAAATTGTTTTATAGATTTTCATAAGTTTCATAAAAAAACATAATTTCATATATAAAACGAATAAATAAAATGTTAAATATTTTCTACGAAAAAAAGTTTCGTTATTTTAAAGTTTATTAAAGAGGAAACAAATTATTCATTTGAGAAGAAAAACAGCGCTTAGAATACAGCAAAAGTTGTAACAAATTTTATGCATTGGTTTGCATTGATTCACATTTTTTTGAAGAATATGTATCTGAACTGAACACAACACCGAAGGCATTCCACAGATAGTAATGAACCAGAAATTCACAGTTTCATAGTCCTCATCAGAATTTGAACAGAAATTTTGGTGATGAATGCGATTCTCTATAAAGTTTTTATTTTAGCCCATTTTCTAAATGCCTTCAAATGAGATTTGAGTCTCGATTTAGAGCCTATTTCATATAAGATAGACGGCCACAAATACTGCACAAAATATGAAGTATGGCATAACCAGGATATATCAATAGAAGTAAGGGAAGGCTGAGAAAAGAAAGAAAAATGATCCATAATTCGTTTGCAGCCACTTGGGTATAATTTGCTAATTTTGGGTCTCAAAGGTGTTACTCGAATTTCACCTATCCCCTGGCTAATTCCTAAATAAAGCTAATGCTAAACACTTTTTTCGTGTTATTCTGTGCGTTCATAACAGACTTCTTTACTAATTTTACTAATGTTTTGTAAAGTAATTCAATACTAATTTTATATGAATTGCAGATTATATGTCAAGTTAGAGCCACAACTCCTGAGCACAGAATAAATATTAAATTTAAGGCCAAGTAAACTGAATAAACAGAATAAAAACAACAATAATGGGTGACATTTTGTGAGACCACCAGCGCTGCATATTATGGCTTAACATTAAATCTATTTTCCCTCAAAGAAAAAACAAATCGTTTTTAATACAAAAATTTGTTTTTTACTTCACTATAAAAAAAACATTTGAGAATATTATTCATTAATTATTCATAAATTTATATTTTAGTTCTCAAAGTAAACAGAGCTGTGAAAGGTTTTAGCCTCTAAGGGGGTGTCGGTTGGAGGCCCGTTGAATTATAGAGGGTATAGGGATGGTTTATGGCGTCTATTTTCGGCCGCCATTCACTGAAAATTCTAAAAACACCCTAAATTTTCGGGAAAATTTTAACCCCCCCCCCCCAAAAACTTGTCTCTTCGTTACTCTCGGGATAAATTTAAGGTGAGGTGGTTTACAAGAATTTTCAAATCCTAAGGAGTGGGTAAACGCAAAATTTTATTTTCTATGAAGGTTTATAAAGTTTATCCCATTCCGCAGCCCTGCAAAGTAGTAAACCTTTTTAATATATAATATATTTGTTATGAATTTCAATTAACGTTCAATTTTTAATGAAATTTGTTTTCAATAAAAATATTTGACTCATTTTTCATTCAAATCCCTCAATAAAACAATAATAAAATACCATAATGTTTGGTTTTCATTGGTAACTTGTGGTTATTATAATATATTATTAAGCTACATTTTCTTAATAAATCATAGTTATCGAATTGCTTTCTCCATCTAATGAATGAAAGGCTAGAATAAATTCAATACCATTGATGAGATTAAACACTACCATCTACTCAAAGATTAATTATAGCTGAGCCATTGATAAAAGGAGCTAGCTCGCCAGTGCGCTAGATAGTGGCCTAATCTATTCAGTTCCGAAAATCACTTTTGAATCATTAGATGTGTAAAAGTGATTGAATTGCGGAAAATCGGTCCATCACTGGCTTGTAGTCAAATACAGTAAACATAATGTTTCATAAAAGGAAAGCCTTCAGGAAATCAGTAACCGAAGAGTGAGATGTCATCTCTGCTAAGCCCTACTCTTTGGTTGATAACATTGTGCAGTACTCTATCTCCACCATAAGTATTCATAATTTTCAAAGTGATTAATGTCGTCAAAAGTATTTCAGTGCTAATTGGCTTTTATTTTCACTAAAAATGTTATTATAAGTGTTTCACTCATATATTAACTAGATTACCATAAAATCAGCCAATTTCCGCTTGCTTATCATGAATAGAAAGAAAAATATTAGAACAAAAACCTTTTCATCGACACAATAATTACAAAACCACTGAAATCTAATTAAAGATAAATTTAATTTAAGTTTCATTTTTGAAAAATAGTCAAAACCCTTTCCTTTACTAACTCTTTTGGATTGTGGCCTACCCTTACACAGAGTGAAGGGTTTATTGATTTTGCATTTGATTCCTGAAAAACTGTTTTTTCATTCAATCTCATGAATGGAAAGCATATGATTTCCTCTGAAATAAAGCGAAAACTATCGCTAATTATTTTGTTTCTCTATTGAACCAAACACTGTATTCTATTGGTATAGTCGGCACTTCCTCACAGCATATCTGCTACTAATTATGTCTCACAACAGTCACTCGATTATTATGTTTATGTGTTGCTCCAAAGGGTTTTTATGGCTGTACTGCTAACGAATCACGTCTTACTTACAGTCATAACATCAATATTTTGGCGAAAACTGTTTCAAATGATAACTTATATGAAGTATCAGAAGATTTATTGACTCAATGGCTAATACAATAAAAAACATGCACTTTATATACTCTGTTCATATTGTAATGTGAATTAATGCTATCAAGCAATCAATGGAGAAAACTTCATCGCTCATTCACAGCCTCTTTTCTCTGCGATGTTCCCTATTTTGTACAAAAATAACTGACAACAAATTTATTCTCACTTATTGTTGTCTCCTTGTTATGAATGGAGTGTGAATTGAGTTGTTCCACACTATTCCACACTACATGTTAACCAGTTTTTCAATTAGCCATTTGAGTGGTTGTCCACTCTCTATCATCGACTGGACGTGACCACCAGGGGCAAGGCAGCACTCTATTGATTATTGTCAAATTCCTATCACGAAACAAATAATACATATTTTTCAGAGTCTAATTGATATATTTATACTTGGCTCATTACAAATATAATAAATCATTAGCTAGTAAGTGTAAGCACGAGTTTTGCTGCATTCCTGGTAATACAATCTCTCAATTTATTACTTAAAGATATAAATTTACTTTCATTCGATTTATATGTTTTTATTTCGTTCCAAATATTAGATATCTTTTGAAATTTTGATTTTCTTGTTTTCCAATTAATTATTTATCTGCTGTTTATCTTTGAGTGGTTTCTAATATTTGGGCGGAAAATATAATTTAATGGATTCAATCATCGATTCCTAAGAGACTCTAAAATCTACTCAATTTTCAACTCTTATATTATTTTTATTCACCGGGTCATCAAAAAATAAATTTAATAGTTTTCATCAAATTATTTATAATAGATGTTTATTATATGAATCCTTAATAAATTCAAAATTATCTTTGTATTTTTTTAGAAAAATTTAGAAAATAATGGTTTATTATTCTCTTGAGGAGACTACGTTTAAATATCAGCCAGTTTCTAGGTCACATTTTCTCTAATCCAAAGTGAATTGTGAACAGGAATTTGTAATTTTCAGGAGTCTTCTAATTTTGAAACCATTTATCCTTTAAAAATATGGTTGATAAAATCTCCTCCTATGTTCCCCAGAGCTTTCTAGTCTTGTTCATCCTTAATAACATTCGAAATTTTCAAATCAGACCTTTCTTTGATCATCCTTTAAATATAAACTTTTTTGTCAATTTAATTAAACGAGCATGCATTTTTCAAACTGTTGCGAAATATTATGTAAACGAATAAACTTTGCTTGACACGCAAATGTTCACATTGAAATTAGTTGAATCATTGATTATTCTCGTTAATGTTGTTGAAAAATATTATTTGATGATATAAACATAGTAATCCAAATGTTTTCATTTGATGTACTTGTACATGTATAAGTACTAATGCCAATGAAAGAGCTTAACAATAATGCCGGGTTATGCAAAAAGAAACCGGTTTACACAATAAGAGCTTACCTCCAAAATATAATAATTTCATTTCCACTTTTCATATTCCGATCAAATTTGTCATGGTAAATATATAATTATTATAGTGCAGACCACATACATTTTTAAGAGTTTCGCTAGAGGCCTATTCCGATTTATTAGAATTATCAATAACTCATCAGCTATTATCAACTACTTCGTTTTAATTAAATCCACTTTTCTGAGTCTTGCATTAGCTTGATTAACGTTTATGATAATTAATCATGAAAGAAAGCTTGGTGAGTTAGGAGGTTTACGTCATTCGATTGCCAATACAAAATTTAATGGCTCTCCATCCGTCACTAATAAAATTTGAATAATAGTTATCCCTTATATTTGAATGTTTCACACATATTTGAACTTAGATAATTGAATATTTCCAATTTAGTCTATTGGTCTAAACATATGGGTCGAAAAATGTATAAGGATTTTATAGTGAACCTCATATAGTGAGGTGGCCTCGGAATGCTCTCCCCTTACTGTGTAGATCGGATTCGTTTTGCATTACCCGGTATATCAAGATAACTCTAAATGGTCTAAGAAATGAGTGCTTAAATATTGATAGTTGAGCTTATCTTCAATGATATGTTTTAATCGCGTAAATAAACTGGAATTATATTATCGACGAAAATAACTTTTTATTACATTAACTGAACATAAGATTAAATTTTGGACTCATTTATCGAATATTAGGTAAAAACGAGAATAAAAATCCTTTTAAAGAAAATAAAAAATTCATTGATTGTGTCATTTCGTCGAAGTTCTTGGGGTTAGTCTTCTCTATAGTAATAGATTTTATTTGATTTCCAAATAAGATGAATAACTACCTGAGCCCTGCACTGCACTGCAATAACAGAATATCATATATGGTTTAGAAATTGAGTAAAAAAATATTCATTTATTCACATCCATTGAAATATAAGTTAAGGTATTTTAAAATCAAATTTAATCATAAAATTCTTTTGAAAATTTTTTATTTTTAATGAGTAAATTGAATCTGAAAATTACTTTCTAAAAAATATCACTTCATATTATTGCGTCTTAAAATCCAGACTCAATTTAGCTATCTCAAATTCTTTAACATCTTTAGAAAACGTCTTGAATAATTAAACAAATAATACAGCTAATATTAAAAATAGATTTGGTTGTCTAGGTAAATATAAAAATGACACGGATGTGGGCATACATTAAGCTCTCTTAAGAAATCATAACGTTTTCATCTTTTATTCAGATGCAAAAATATGAATGCCTCCAATCTGATTAAAATTATATTTGAAAGCTTCAAAACAGCAAAATGGATCTCGTTTATCTTACACCACCCAAAATGATCATTTTACACCAATATAACCCATTGAGAGCACAGGTATTGTTATGGATGTTAAAAAACTCATTCAAAAGCAATCAATTTTTGTGTCCAAAACTCATCCATTAAATCCTATCATTATTATATTGGTATGAAATTTGAGATTAAAATAGATTCCAAGTGTAATGTCAGCTGTCGAACAGCAATGGATGACCGACTGCTTATTGATAAGTCCAGTCATGTAATGGAACGCTGAAAAAATTTTCGGCTCCAATGCTTCATATAATCCATAGGTTTTACGCGATTTTCAGTTCAATCTCTAAACTAATGTCTTTTTTCAACTATTTTTTAATTCTATTCTTTGTCAGTAATAATGGTGTTTGTAGTAAAATGGTTGTCCTCACTTATTATCCCTCCCTAAACGAAAGGCCTCTAGAGAGTCACAATTCGTGAAATAATCAAATGAGTTTAAATGTGGGGACAAGGTAGTAAATTTTAAACTTTTAGCAGGATGCGAGTTTTAACTTTTCATTCATAGAATATTGATTGGCACAGAATTTGTTTTTGATATGAGAGGGCATTATTTCGAAGCGATTGTTCTCTTGTTTTGTGTCCATAATTTGTGCGAATATCAGGTAATTATTCACTTTTCATACAATGAATCTCTATTTTAATGGTAAAAATATATGTATTTTTGAGGCCAAACGCAAAAACATTACATAATTTTATTATTCATTCTATGCATGACTTGCGTGCGATCACAGTATTAACGATCGGACAGAACATAGTCTTCAACGAAAGCAACGTTTAGTAAGATATCCATTTTATTTTATTTTATTTTTTAATCTAGCAGAATCTGTCTTTAAAAAACTAATCGCTTTTTACTTATTTTTGTCTTATCCTTCAAAAGAGTCGCTTTGTTTGTGAAAAGGAATTTCTTTTCTAACATTTATTAGATTTCTTAGAAAAATATTTCGTAGGATTTTACTTTGTTTTATATACAAAGAATTGCTGCAAGCTTGTTTTAATGATATCGAATAAATCGATATGCTCATGCTCGCTATTCCATCTTTAAGAACCCATTTTATTGCTTCCATATTCAGAATCTCAGTACTTCCCCTTTCCATTTGGTGAACGTGTTTATTCATCGAAATAAATATAAAGTACCATGGAAGTAACTATAAATATATCATGTCTTTCAAAGGAATTTGATTTCAAATTTCGCCTAAGGGCAAGACGTGGCAACACTATATAAAGCTAAAGTTCAATGACTAAGTTGAGTTACCTTGGTGATGTCGGCTGTAAAGCTATAACCACTTATCATCTTGCTTATCGAATTATACGAGTCTAAATTTTGTGAATCATCAAAATGATAAAGATCTATTTAGTGGAGCAAAAATAATGTCCTTAGAGTTTATGTCAAAGCAATAGATTTAAATCATAGGAATGACCAAAAATATCGCAAATAAAGCTCTGAAACAAAGGTCTCGTTTTATTGCCTAAAACTAACTCTAAAACTAATGGAATTTTTTCATCAAATGAATAATATGTAAATTTTGAGCAAAATTCCCAGATTTTTATGTGTCAATGACTGTCACACAAAACATAAGTCTTTTAATACAATTTGAATAGTTATGCAAATTAGTAGAGTATTCAGTGTTTCAGTTCGGCTCAAAAAATACATCCAAATGTTGACAACGAATGGAGAAAAACATTTCTGTCAATTCAGCCAAATCTGAAAAGCATAAAAATGTCAAATTACCAAGGATGAATATAAAAAATACTGTAGTTTACGAAAGTCACGAAACAAGAACATGGGCAAAAAGCTTCTATTTTTAAAGCAGCTATATATTGACTGTAGAAAAAAGCTTTCAACATGACTGATTTATTTAATTTTGAAAGACATTGCAAAGCATTTGATTTTCTCTGGGAATCGTCGAATGTCGGTAAGTTGTGACCACGGCATACATAAGCCATGTAAAATGAAATTTACATTACTTTGGCGAACAATATTTCACTTATATGTGAGGATAAAATTCAAACGTTTTATATAATGTTTGTGTTGGCTTTGAATTCCAATACTTCGAGAATTGATTCATTTAACACATGCCGTGATTTTTCTTCGTCACTAACATTATGGCTGAGTTTTACTTCAGTTCCTATGTTCTTATGTTTGAGTTCAGTAATAGTTCTTTATTTTAATTTATTTATTTTATTTCCAATGATTCAAAATAGAAAAGAACATGGTAAAATTGGATTTATTTATCAAAGTACCTTAGATAAATGAAAATTTAAATTTGATTTAAAACTTGTTCGATATTATGGCGTTTTTGCAAAATTTTTGAGTTAAAAATGATTCTTGAAATAAAATAATTGACTTGATTATTAATCAAATAAAGTATAATTTGTATTGGATTTTCCATATTCTTTATTTGGATCCATCGGTGGCTATAAAAAGATAAAAATACTTATTCACAGATTGTTTAAAAATATTGATCTAACATTGTCACAATTGCAATAGTTGCCACCTTGATCCGCATTTTTATTCTTGCACAATTGTTTACATATTTCACTTCTAGGTATATATAGTACTTTTTCGTCGGGCATTTCTTTTTTGTTATTCTTTATTATGGGAACAGCAGTAGAAAACCACACATTCAATAATACACACAATAAAATCGAGTAAAGCAATGATTTTTTCATTTTTGAAATTTGATTGATAACTAATTGAAAATTATTTGAGTCTCGAATTTATACGATAAAGATTTATTGATTAAAATCACCCGCAATGAAATACTGAAGATCATATTCGATGGGACTATTGATTATCGAATAGATAAGTTTTCATAATTATTGTTTTCCACTGCATTCAATAATAATCAAGATTATGCACATTTATGGAATGTAATACTCCCATGATTATTCAAATATTTTCAACCTAGCAATTTTCATATTCTCAATTAGTCAAATTAGAGAACATTGCATTACCCCGAGCAATAATGAGTAGCCACATGGTTACCCCAAATAATAATTCAATACAAACCAAATTCAATTAAAAGTTGTTTTTACAAAACTCTTATCTAATCAATGGTCGACTGTAGAGAATAATTTTTAATCAATAATTTTGATTTGTTTGAGGCGTTTTCAATATATTCGCGCAAACATATCAAATCTCATCAGAATTTTGCAAGTCTTGAATATTTGATTATACCCTCCCCTATACCAGCAAATATTTGACAGATAATTTACGAATCAAACTTATATTTCATTAAAAACGAGAAATATTTTCTTTTTCTGAAAGAAATGATATTTTTAAGCAAAAATTATTCAACTCATGTGTTGCTGACAGACGTGTCCGCGGATTATATTCTGTGTCTTCATTTTGCACAGAATAGATGTCAGTTTTACACTGCTTGAGGCTGTGCTCAACCGTTTCAGGTCATCAGATCGCATAGAATAAGAAGTTTCCGATGAAAGGCGCCAACAAAATATCGAAACCCATTTCCTTAACTCTTATTCAGAATCTAAAACTAATAAATATTTTCTTCCGTTTTGTATTAAAGTCTCGATAAAACTTGAGCTCAAATATTGGTCTTTCAATGGCTTATTGTTTACACTGTTTCGCAACAGAATATCAATAAAAAGCAGTAATAAATAACTATGATTCAACATGCATATTTTTTGTATAATGTTTTTCAAGAAACACATTAATTTTGATCAAAGTTTTGTTGTGAAAATCTAAATCACTTTCACTAATGACCAAGGTCTCAAGCAAATAAGTAAATTGACTTTAATGATCAATAATGCTAATGCTTATAAGATTATTTGAATTCATTTGCTTCTTGCAATCCAGGGCATGCAAAAAATATTTCATATGGATCTTGGTCTTTGAGCAAATATTCCTAAGATTATTATTAAAATTTTAATGCCTTTAATTCCAATTCATAATGATTAATGAATTATCCTGGACTCTTTGAAATAAAAATTATTTTAATAGATGAATAGAGTTCATAAACTATTCATTTGTGTCTCTTCTAAATACTCCTTAATCTTAATTCTGATTCGATTGGAGTAGTGAACAAAAATTTCTAGAAATTTTAAAATAAGGCCAGAAATTTCTCCAAATTGATGAAGAAATTTCTTAGAAAT
>JAQGCS010002225.1:0-10785 GCA_034702105.1 Fuscozetes fuscipes
GGGTATTTACATTTGCAGTGTCTTGTATTGCATTAATTAAGTGTCGCTTTTCTATTTTCAGGCCATAAATTCCATTTGAAAACAATTCGTTGATAAGATTTTATTGACTCTTATCAACACTTTTTTTTGAATAAATTTTTTTGACTAAAACGAATCACTTCTCAATTTAGTGTATTCTTTCATACTTTACTAGATCACAATTTGTATCTCTAAGTAATTGCATCTTGTAAATCAAATGGATAAATAAACTATTTTAATAAATATTTATTGTTAGCATCTGCTGTTGTGACGGTTGACATATGGGTTCAATTGGCCATAATTTGACCAAATTTAGATATGGTGTGTAGTTTTAGATGGACAGCATATGCAACAAGTTTGAACTGATAAAAGAATTGGTAGGTTATTTGTAAAGCTTTTAGTATGATTTTAGGCTTAAAAGGTGTTTCAAAGATTTGAAGTCGAGGGTAACGACTCGGTCTGTCGGTTGTCTTAGACTTTTATCAGAACACGTGTCCACCACATGAAAACACTCTGCCCTTGTCTTCGGTGGCAGGGAATCGGTTAGTACTTGTTTGGTATATTGATTGTCGTCCAGTAAGTTGTTTAACTCAATGACTGATTACTAATCAGTGATTACAAAAATTGAGACAAACTGTTTTCATATAATGAAAATGTAAGCTGGAGGTAAATTATCAAGTACAGTTTACCAATATTGTATTATCATAAGCTCTACTAATCAGTGATTTGTAAAAGAATATCAAAATTATTGTGAAAATGATTGGATTTTAGTGAAGAACTCAATGTTGTACTCAATGTTGTGATAATTGGAAAATAACTTTATTTTTACACAAAAAGAATTTCAGAATAAATGATAAAACGATTGAAAGCAAACATCGATTTAATTGATATTATGTACAGAATTTGTCGACTATTTTATACTTTTAAAGCTTTCATATTAAGTATGAATTTTAAAAATATTTCTTTGAATCAAAAATTTGTTGTATTTTTGTTTAAATATATTATTGTTATTATTTGTAAATTCTTTTCTATTCAAATGAAAATTAAATCAATGTTTTATGTGATGTGCGCTTCAAATGTCATTCAATTTATTATAATTATGTTTTGACAAAAACAAAAACAACACAAATCTAAGAACTCTTTTATCGAAAGGGCTTTCAAACCATATCCGCATTTATCGCTGATTAGATGTCTGTCCAGTCGTTGCGTTAAGTACTCGATTGCCGGCATTTATGAGCTGTAAGTTATGGTTATGGTTGTGATGATGTGTTACCCGACTATTCATAAGATTATTATTATTTGGCATTAAGTTCGCAGACGAGTACATCATTGGAGGTCTCGAACTGTTCGAACTCGAGTTCGCTCTTTCTCTCAGACCTTTGTTCTCTGAGGTAGACATCTTTGAAAACGCCAGTAAAGTGTCGGGAAAATTGGGTGGAGTGGCCGGGGTGTTGGCAGGAGTGCACATCTACTCAAACAACAAACATTTGATTAGCAATTATTTAATTAATTTATCAAAACTTATTTGAATTACATTTTAAACAAAATAAATAAATAAACCGACAGATAATTACAAATTTATGATAAGCTTACAACTCATGTAATACGGTATTACTAATACCAGGGATGGCCAAGGGGGGAGGGGTTGCTGGAAAACCCCCCTAGAGTCGAAAATTTGGCAAAACCCCCCTAGAATTTTTCGAAAATATAACATTAGAGGTATCCCCCCCTCGCTCGCGTTTGGACCTTAAGTCTCTTTGTGTTTCCCGCCGAGCCAAGCGAGGCGGGAAAATTTTTACCTTGGTCCTCCCCTTGAGTTTTTCCGCCGAGCGTAGCGAGGCGGCAACTTTTTTCGGTTTTTTTGGCGGGAAATTAAAAAAAACCCCTAGACCCCTAGAGTCAAAAAGCGTGGCCATCCCTGACTAATACCAGTTCATTTTACTTTAAATATAGTTTAAAGTATAATTATTTCTTATGTTCTGAAAAGCCCTAGGGGATATAAGCACGGGATGTTTAAAATAACATCTAATTTTGGATTAAATAAAAAATGACCAGTTTGATTAAGATGGCGGGAAAATAGCATTTTTAGTATTTTCTGGTTGTTGTCCACTAAAATAAAGTAGTTTAGTAACACTCTTTAGCAACACAAAGATATTGGAGAAGTATATATTCAAGGAATATGAGTATTTTATTTTATGTAAATTTAAATTTTGTAGTCTTTATGCAAAAGGAATTTAACCAAAATTATATTTTCTAAGGACTATTAGAATAATGAAATCTATAATGTTTACAGGTTTTGGTATTTTGAGAATTTTTTCACAATATTTTGGTGTTTTGAGACATCAAAACTCCAATCCTTTAGTTAAACAAAAGATATGGGATTATAAAGTTTGGTATTTTGGGAAGTCACCCTCCACAGCATATCTCCAAGGATCAGTCTTAGATCCACCGCTGGATTAAGTAACCAGCTTCTTGTTAAGTAACCCTGTATATAAATTGAGGCAAAAATGATTTTAGTAGTTTCTAGATCGAACCTAATTACTATTGATGATAATTGAATCATCACAAATGGTTTGAGAATAAATTTGAGCTGAACTTGATAAGTGGTCAATTGGCCTTGATACCGGCTTTCATTGGAAAGAAAAAAATTAAAATAGAAATGAAGTGCTTTGAAAAGAAGTGTGATTTGAGGTCACAATTGATGTATGGCAACAAAACTGCAAAACTCGTTACAAATCACTAATTGCACTCTCAGTCTATGATTGGATACATTTTGTATCACTTGTCCAACAATTCGATGAAATAAGTAACACATATATAAACACAACATATAAACAAACATTTCATCAAATATGTAAACACCAGTTGTGTCGTTCATTAACCTTATTTATTAAATGATCAAGTAGATACTCTCAATAAATTATTTTTAACTTATTAATAATAGCTTCAAGTAGCCTGCACAATTTTAAAAAATTAAAATATTGAAACATTAGATGTTTTGAAATGGTTTTCCTTAAAACGAGTAATAAGCATGCTTATTTATCTGATGACATTATAGTGAATTTCATATATAATTTAGAAATCAATTAATAGGTTTACTTTTGTTTCATTAAATGAACGACAAAATTGTGATCAATTTGAAGGTCGAGTCGACAATCAATATGAATAAGTGTCGGCTCAACACATAACACATATTAACACATATTTTACACTAATTTACTCGATTTCAGCTTAAAATTACAATTTATATAAATTGAGGCAAAAATAACTCATTTAAGTAGTTTTTAAATATAAGCTAAAGAAGGAAATGAAGTGATATTTAGCTTTGAATTGTGATAACACTATCAGACTCTCAAATCGTATGAAAAGCACACTTTTTGAGACCCGACTCCATTTAACCAATGATTGGACCAACGGTTCAAACAATAGTTTTTTAATCAATTAATAAAAGACTCACAGAATTAAAGTGAGAGTTGGGATGACATGCGTTCGACTCCTGAAAGAACATACTTAAGGCCGTCTGGAAAGGGTTTAAATCAGATTAAGATGGCGTTTGATGATGATGTTGGAGTGGCACATACCTCAAACTGCCAGTGGGTCGATTGGAGCAGTTGCACGGCCTGATCGCGAGCACAACCGGCTGCTAACACAAACTGATTGATCATTACTTGTTCTCGAAGTGAATCCATTGTCTGTTAGCCAACACTGGTATCGATCGATAATTTGAAACAAATTCACTTTTGATTGAACTTAAATCGATTAAAATGACTGAACGAAAGACAAAAATTGTTGAACTCTTTGTTTAGATTGCAATCAATTGTTTGCAAAAACGACAACAAAATATGTTTTTAAATGTCTTTCAATGTTTATAGTGTTTGTAGTGTTTGTAGTGTTTGTAGTGTTTGTAGTGTTTGTATCGTTCAATGCGTTCACAACGCATACGATTTCACAATATTTTTAATGTTGTCTAATGTTGTCATACAATACAGCAAAACATCAAAACACACAACCAGTCAAACATCCACTCAAACCACTACACCTTTGACTGTAGTCGAGTCGAAGCTCAACCCTTATCTAACATAAATCAATGCATTTAGAGCTCGAGCTTAGAATTGAGTGTCAATCCTATGTCTAACCAATGTTTACATTGTTTAATAACATTGACGTCATTCTCAGCCTTGACTTACAATTGGATCAATTGATTGCTGTCATAACAAAATGTCGGACATATATTACGACAAATCGATACAAAATTTAAATTTAATCCATTTATTGGTTCCAACCATTAATTCGTTGACTATTTGTTGGAATTAATGCAATCATTTGTCTCTTTAGTGTATTTCTATTCAATTTATGCAAAAGTCTTATAAATTGAGTTAATTTGCAGTAAAAATATGAATAGAGATATAGCTGTAGAGGTGTTCGCCAATAGTTTTAAACTTTGTTTTGATTGAAATGGAGTTGCAGGACATTTATTACAAACAATCCGAGTACATCGAGACCGCCTCCGGTAACAAAGTATGCCGCCGTTCAGTGCTGTGTGGCTCACAAAATATAATGTTGATGGGTAAGACCATTATTCAGTCGAATTGCATTATTCGCGGTGATTTGGCCAACGTGAAGATCGGCCGACACTGTCTCGTCTCCAGTCGAGCCGTCATTAGACCGCCTTTTAAGAAGTTCACTAAAGGGTAAGATATAAGATATGCTCTAATAGTTTGACAAAATTTATTTACTTTTTATTTGATTGTAAAAAGAGTGGCATTTCTGCCGATGACTATTGGAGACAATGTGTACATCGGAGAGGACACTATAGTTAACGCCGCCTCAATCGGTTCCTACGTATATATCGGCAGAAACTCCGTTATTGGAAGGCATTGTGTTTTGAAAGACTGTTGTCTTATTGCAGACAATACAGTCTTACCGCAGGGGACGGTTGTGCCTGCATTTGCCGTATATAGTGGCTCTCCCGGACTCTTCACTTCAGAACTTCCTGAATGCACTCAGGATGTTATGATTGACTTCACTAAAAGCTATTACCAACACTTCAAACCAAAATCCAATTAATGTTTTATACTTTTATTTATATTAAAATATAACCGAAATCCATAAGTATTTCATTTATTTGTTTTAAACCATTTCGGAACTTTCGGTTCATTCTGTTTGGGATTCGGACCACGTTTTTCACTATCGGTTCGGTTATGAGTTTGAGATGTGTGTTGAATGGGTGTAGAATCTGTTGGTTTGCCACCACTTCGCACTTCATTCGCTATTTTTGCGGCTGATTTATAAGAACTCAACTTTGATTTGAATTCTTCTTTGATCACATTCTGGTGAGTCTCAGAAGAATTTAGTCCGAAGTGGATGAGTGCCGCCGGAACTAACTCTGAGTCGAATAAACTCGATTCAGACTTCAATATACGTTTTGGAGGAACGGTATATAAATAGAAATCATTTGAAGAGATATAGTGACGAATAATTGATTTGACATTTTCGACACTATCGGTCGGCTTAAAGATAGCCTGAAATACGAGTTTGTCGTTCGGAAAACAGACTCTAATAACAGTGGATTTATATCTATTCATTTGTTCCTTTCTTTTTTGTTCTTTCATTTGTTTGGTTTCCAAGGGCTTATTTTTTCCCGCAGTTCTGTGCAATAAGTGGTAATCCATAGGATTATAAAAAACAAAGAATATTAATATATATTTACTGCTGTTGGCGCAGATCACTAAGGACATGCAACAAATCATCCTTTGTTGTTTCATAGAAATCGTCGGAAAAGTCCTTTTTGGAAACTTTGGGCAAATCTGATATTTTGAAGAGAATTTCTGAATGATTTCCCCCCAACTGAATGAAAATAAATTACTTTAAATTCAAAATAAAGTAAATCTTACAAAATTAAGCATTTCTTCAGTTTGATCGTCACTCTCTTCTTCGGAAGAAATATCCATCTGTTGGGTGTCATCCGATTTCTGTTCAGTTTCCTGGTTAGAGGTAGTGTTCGATAGCTCGGCATTCGATTCACTTGTTTTAATTGTATGGCTTTGAGAGGGATTTGTTTGTTGTCTTAACTCAACATTTGCTTCAATTTGAGTGACATTTGTTGTGCCTTTAGTTCGTTGGGAATCCGTTTGAATATGAGTTTTAACCTCTGATTCTTTGACATTTCTCGTCAGGTCAAGGGATTCGACGTATGCCTGTCCTTTGGGAGCATCGATAGGCCTGGTCAACAGTTTCATAGCTGCTTTACCCTGGACCAAGCCTAGACTTTTTAAATTTGTTTGTTTTAGTTGATTTTCTCCAGTGATCTATAAATTAAATACCAATTATTGTTGAACTCAAATATGAGATTTTTTCAGAGTTGTGAATATTCATAATAGTTTTTAACTGTCATATGAGAGGACAGTGAGTAGGTCTCAGCAATAAGTTGCTTAGTAACTGATCGACACAAAGTCACATACAAGTGTTTTACTAGTTTCCTGATTTAACCCTTTAAACAATTTATTGCTAAAATTCGAGGTATACTCACTGTCTGCTCATATGACTGCATAACAAATTTGTTTCAACTTGTTTCGATTTGTAACAACTAATAATTATGTCATCATTTAAAACAATACTGCAGTCAAACACAAGTTGTGTAAAAAACCCTTTAAATTGTGATTTAAGTTATAGTTAAAAACTATTTACAAAAACACAAATAATTTATACGAAATTTAGACCTCTTTTTGTATGTATATAATAGAGAACTGCATATTGGGTTCCAAATTAAGGATTGGGTTATTTTCGAACAAAGAGTGAATAATTTGCCACAAATTCTGATCGGAATCGAATTCGTTGATTTGACGCATTCCGTCTTCGAGGTCGACAGCTATGGTCACCTTTCGATCCTTTCTAACAGAATTAGACTTTTTAAGATCTAACTGTCCGTTGTTTGGAATGTTAGCGAATCTTATGTTTAAACTCAAATCAAGCGCTTTATTGTTTCGGCTTAGAATCGAAAAACTCAATTAAACCATCGATTGATATAATTTGTATAATACTTACGTTAACTCATATTCTTTGGGATCGAATCCCTGTTTCTCACAAACGTATTCCAAAATCTTTAAAAAATAAATTTAAAATTAGAATCAAATATAGATTTAAACTCAACTGATAAACACTATAAGCGATTAAATAACACTTCTAGTTAAATATCGAAATTAGTAAAAAGCAAAGGCAAGTGAGATATACATTCAATGAAAACCTTAAAGATGTATAAAAATAGATTGTCGTAAGAGAAATTTGACTAGTACATTGTATGTTCAACAAATTTAATTTTATTTTGAATTTCAAATTTATTGGTTAACATTTAAAGTCAATTATGAACTAAAACTAAATCTATTTGATATCACGTAAGCATTGAAACAGAGATCAATTGTCAACAATAATATTTTAATAATATTTTAACAGAACTGATATAGATAAGTTGAATCGTGAAAATTTTGACAGCGAGTCAGGTGTTGAACAACTCTACCGATTAATAAATGCTGGCCATAGATCTCGGCCTCATTTCTATTGCTGGAGATTCCTGTAGTCAGTAACCAATCGACTAAATCTTTGCCACGAAAGACATGACAACGCTTTCGATTGATTTGATGCTCGAAAATAATATCTCGAATGCAATTGTGTTTATGAAATGCAATGAATTGCTCGCACTTTGCTTTCGTCTCGTCTCTAATCGACTCAATTGGAGGCAAAATAATACAATTATAAGAGTCGTCACTATTTAAAAACAATGACATTATTCTACTAAACACGGGATTCATTTCGAGTCCGAATAATAAGAAAGTAATGACACCCTGTCCATAATTCAGTAATATGTCCAGAAATTCTAACTCGATGAGTATCCCGGTCGGTTTCTCCAGAATCAGTTTCCCAATAGAAACAGTTAATCCAATTAACATCGAAACCAAAAGTGTGAGCAAAAGAAAGACGTGTTGAGACAATTGGTGGAACTCATTCATTGTGTCGCAAATGTTATCAGAACTCTGCATAAGTGGAATCACTTCAGATGCTTCTGATATCATTTCTCTGTATCTTTTAATATTGACCAAACAACTTTTTCTTCTTTCTTGAGAACAAGATTGCTGGCAGAGATGTCTTGACCCAATCCCTGCTCCTATTTCTTCGACTTCAATTAAATTGCGCTCTTCATCGGAACCAATAGTTGTACTCGAAATGGTTCGAAATCTTCCTCTTCTGTTGTAATCATATATTGTTTGTTGATTTTCAGATTCTTCGCACTCTAAGTCTTCAGAATTGATTCTCAATGAATGAGAATAAGAGAATTGACTTCGAAGGCGCTCTTGAATTATAAGTCCAGCAGTCGTTAAAATGAGACAACATATGAGAACAACGACTGCAATATACGCCTGAATAGTACCGAACTCGAAGTTTGGATCAATTAAATCAGGGTTTGGATCATTCGGCAAAAGTATTACCATCAAAAGCAAAACAAATGTAACAAATGCTGCCAAATATGATAACTTCTGATGAATTTTTATAACATAACACAGATTTTTCCACTGAAGTAAAGCTAATGTCATCGAAAGCATTGCAGCCCATATTCGGGAAGATATGACTCCTCCGACGGCCAAAACATATTGAATGTGATAAACCATATAATGATATTTCATAGAATCCGAATCATCGATGAACGCCCATAAATAGCCGCCGACTCCTATCATAAGTTGTGAAAGCGCCAGGGCTATTGTACATCGATGGGTTAGACTTCGCCATTTGTGGCCACAAAACAGTACTATTAGAGACCAAATCACACACAATATCGATAATATACTCGAATAAGACATCGTTTGTCCTAAATCTGAGTGAAATGCAGTCACCGGAAGAGTACTATTCGTAAGTCTAATCATATTCGCCGAAACAAACATTAGTGGCGCTGAAAGAACAGTCGACATAACCATAGCTGTCGATACCACAGTTGATGACATTCCGAATTCATACTGAAGAGCGAATATAAAAACTGTGGGCGCAGACGGTATCGTCCCATAGAGGAAACCAAAGTTACTCAATGCAAGCGTTTGGTTGTCGTCAGAAGACATCACGCTTTGGATAATAACTCGATTCAGAAGCGGAAGAATCAAAATCTTTGTCATCACTAAAACCAGTGATAAAAATAATATGTGTGAAGAAGCAGTAAATGTCTTGAATTTGCCCAAAAGGTTAAGACCCAGAAGGAAGAGAGCGGTCGCAGAGAAAGAATTAGACAACACTTCAAAAAGAGGTTTTAATAGTTGAGGTAATTGCGGACCAAATGATAGATTCCATAAAATCCCAAAAAACGTCATAAAAATGATGGGATTCTTAGTTATTTGCTTCAATACTCGGACACAAATTTTGAAGTAATTGTTGCCATTTTGTTGATTACGAGTGTGTCGATGCATTTCCATCAGGAATAGCCCAATAGGATTGAGCATAACCAATTGTATCGGTGCCAATACATACAAATATCTGGCAAACTCTGGATTTGATTTACCATAAAGTGATGCCAAAAGAGGATAACCCAAAGCAAAGTCATTGCTTTGAGTACAGAAAATGGCAAAAAGTCCTGATTTGCCCACATTTGAAGGTTTGGTTAAAATCGCTGTTATTATAGCCACTGATGTGAAGACTAGAGTTTTGGACATTAAAAGACTTAACACAAAATGCCAGTTGATGTGAGACAACTCAGAAGTGGACAGTGACTGGAATATTAGGGCCGGCAGTGAAAAGTATGTGACGAAAGCACTTAAACCTTTTGATTCTTTTTCACTTATAAGTCCCAAACGGCCGGACAAATACCCGATGAGTATAAGAGCAAAACATTGCAACAAAACAGACGCCAAATCGTTGACACCAATTAAAGCAGACATTTCTTCACTCACTTCCGATTGAATTAATATATTTTTAAATTCAATCAAATGGTAGTTCGCTGTGAGATAATGAAGTTTCCTTGATATTCAACACTACACTATTAGTGAGACATTTGATAGACTCTCACTTTATCTCAATTGCATTGATTCTTGAACTAAAGTCATACCGTTTTCTAGTTTTTATCGATCGATACAATCGGAACCATTTATTAACGATAAACGCTTTATGAAGAAAAATGGATCACTTGAGTAGATTTGTCCCAAATATCAGTTTTTAGTCAAATAATATCAAGAAATTCAAATGCAAACATCGTTACAACAATTGTCTTATTTAGTATCATTTATTAGAAAATGACCCTTTTAATTTGTTTGAAATAACAGAGACAAGTGTCCAAATGGAATGTTAACAAAATTGAGAATTAGTGGCATTGTAGACAATTTGTGGCAATCAATTGATGTGCATATTATGCACAAATCAAAATAATTAATTCATTTTAATTTCACTCGTTTTTAGTTGAGATGAGATTTATTGCCAAACATTTTCCGCTTATAATATATAAACGTATATAAAGTGAGGGGTTGAGTGTATATTCATTATATCACTCAATAAATACCACCAATTCTTCACATTTAATATAAGAGGAATTTTGATGACTATTTGACTTTTTTTTATTATATTGAGTGTACAGTAAAGGGCACTCATCACGGACTTGGCAGAATGAGATACAGTTTAGGCTCTTTATAGAAAGAATTTTATTCAATTAAATAATAAAAATTACTTTCTTTGAATGATTCACAAAAGAAATGAAATAAATTCAAATTTTCAGTCATTTGATTCATTATCACAAGTGTTGAT
>JAQGCS010002226.1:0-10783 GCA_034702105.1 Fuscozetes fuscipes
GGGAGGGAGGGAGAGAGAGAGAGAGAGAGAGAGAGAGTTATCGCACTCAAGGGATCTCTTATTGTTTACCTTAAATACAAATTTGAAAAATAATACTTCTCTCCGGACATATATTATTCGAGGTGATTAACCCCTGGGCTGAGCAAGAAGAATTCTTAGAATTCAATTTATTAAAATATGAATTAATTAATTTGTATATACTTTATACAGTGTATTAATTAGATGAACTTGGAGTTTATATAGAATACAGATTTAATAAAGACACGAAACTGTTGTCTAGAATTAATTTTAGAAGCTTTATTAAATGATTGCATCTTGGGCATCTCCAAAAATTATTTACAAAAATTGCAAGACTAATGATATATGATATATAGCAAAATAAATTATTTTCGTTTTCTGAATAGCCGTCTAATAAATAATTATCTTTTTTGTCAAAAGAATGTCGTTTTCTGTAGAAATTTGAAAAAAGAGTGCAAAAGAATAAGAGCTTTAAATTCAAGTATTTTGGAGTCATAACAGATTCTATGAAAATTCCAAACAATGAAAAATTATTTGTAAGAAGAAGTTCTTCGGACCGAAAATAATACTCTTTGCCTAAGAATTTCTTTTTGTGGATTAAAAGTCTGACAAACTATTTATTTAATACAATATAAAATAAAAATGAAATACTTGCATGCTCTTACTCTTTTATTAGTAAAAATTCTAAATATAAAGAACTATGTTTGAAACTTATACACATTATAAGTTACATATATAAATAAGAAAGTAACAAAAAAAGATCTAAAAATTGAACTCAAATCATACATGTATCTTTGTTTAAATAATAATCACTTTTTAGAATAGAATATAATGAAAGTTTTGCAGAGATGTTCAAATTGTGTTGTTTTCAGAAGTGCTTGTTGATTTAAAGAAAACTCATTTATATTTAGATGCATATTGAAGAATTTAATGGTTCATTTATGTCCAGTCGTTCACTTAAAAAAATGTTGTCATAACTGCCTTAACTTTGAAAAGACCTTAACTTAAACAATAGATTTTATGTCCAAAAGACAGATCTAAAAGAGAAGGAAATGGGTTTATATGTTCTTTTATACAAATAAGAATTTGTTTCACATGTGATCACTGATCAGCTCTACTATCCTTTCATTATTATTATTATTATTTTAAGGGTTGAACAGAGCCGTAGTCTTCCAAAAAGCCTTTGAGTGTAACTAAAAATAATAATAAAAAATAAAAGATCAAGAATTGAAGCATAAAAGAAAAATAGTGAAACAATTTGAGTCTTTGGTAATATCTTAGGGCATAATATAGGAGAATATGAAAGTTTTCTTCAGTTTTTCATATTAAAGGACTGAATATCGAATGCATTTACAGTCAAATAAAAGCTTTAGATTAAGTTATTTGATGTGTGATTAGAATAAGTTTGGGATAATAAACTTTGAGTAATCGAGGTTATTTTATTCTCTTTCTCTGCCATTCCTATTTAGAGAGCGAAAATGAATCCCGAATCCCTAGGGAATTCTGTCGGGATTGAAACTAGTAAATTCGTCAACTTGAGTGAGGGAGTCAGAAAATCTAACTCCCGTTTGAGTTGCTGTGAGCCTAATTGATATAAAATCTGTACTATAGAGTCTATAGTATAGACTATAGTATATTAATTTAACTCTTTAATGAAATCAAAGTGCCCTCAAAACGAATTCAAATGATAAAGATTGATTATTAAATGACATTTCTATAGCATTGTACTTATAGTATGCGAAAACCGAGGGACTGGAACTGATAAATTTGTCGGCAGGAGGGAAAGGGAGTCATTTTTTGATAAATTTCGGTCTCTAATTCCTATTAGGTTATTCTCTAATTGTCATTTTATTTTGTGTGTCTATTATTCTCATATGAAAAGGGAAAACATGACCTCTCGTTTGGATACAGAAGTTGTTAATTAATTTGAATACAATTCTTCTCTTATATTAAAGAAACAAAAAGGAAATTAATAATTAATTAGTGTTTGTCTCCCGTCTAATGGCATACAATTCAATGAAAGATTAATTAATGAATTCTAAGATAGTTTTAATGATTTGCAGTGAACTGCCTCATATAATTACAAATAACCATTAATGGCCGCCTAAGAAGCATAAATATTCCCCATAGTCTTTCATAATTTGATAATACCCTCCATGTTCTGACCTGCAATTTACACATCATTTGACTCACTCAAGAAGCAATACAAAAATCATTCATCATTTGCAGCTTGCTCGTTATTAGGAGCCCTTGGTTGTTACTTCATTGCATGAAAGAGAGGAAAACAAATTATTTGTAGTTTAGTTATGTATTATTGATTGACTTCGTCTTAATATTTATGAAATCTATGGACAAAATAATGAACAAAACAGAAGAAGAATCGATGGATTCAATGAAAACATTTAAGAATACAATTTTCGTTAATAAACCAAACATTGATTATCACATTCGAGTCTTAAACATAGAAAACGAAAGTTTCTTCGATAATATTACTTAAACTTAGTCTCAATCAATATTATTATCTTTTATTGTGAGTCTCAATGGAAATAATTAATCGATTCCTCTCTTCTACTGAACATTCATTCATTCGGAGTGAACGCCACAAACAAATTCAATATCACATTCTCGATGACTACAATCGTAAAAACTGTTCGTTTAACCCAACTATTTATATGAGACATTCATGCTAAATCAAGAATAGTGGCAGGCACATTTCTCTACTTTTACTAATAAATAAGTAATCTTGATTTTGATGCTCAACATCCTTTTAACCAAAATAATTGGCCAGGAATAAAATATTCATAACAGTAAGAATTCCAGAAAATATCCTGATATTTAGATTTACAAACTAATTACCATATCTGGTATTACACATGGATTTCACATAATGTTATTTCATACTACTACAAATTTAAATGCAAGCACAGCAAAACCTCTCATTAGACCACTCAATAAGAGAATTTCCCATTAAATAAAAGGTTTTAGCGGCCCTTTAATGCTAAGTGACCTCTAGATAAGGGACTCTGAGGGAAATCCTCTCATTAAGGAGAATATTTTGTATCAAATAAAATTTTATGATCCAAATAAACGAAATTTACTCGAAGTTTGACTTTACTGAGGTGGTGTATCTTGTTCATTTTTAAAGGAATAATTCATTTGAATCTTATTAATTCTGTTCTATAAAATTACTGAAAACAAGGATTTGTTGATTAGTGGCACCAAAACTGTATATTTTGAGTTTAAATGTCTTTAGTTTTTCTAAAGGATAACACAACTTATTTATAGTTAGAGCCAATAATTATTAATAATTTATTTAAACTCTTTTTTACGATCGAAACTGAAATCAATTTAAAATTTCACGAAATCTTATGCAATAAAACACTGAAAAATTATTATTTATTTACAACAGAATTAGAACCAAAATGGATATTCAGTCTTGTTTTTAATCAGGGATGGACAAGCTTAATGGCTCTGGAGAGGGTCTAACCCGGTGTAAGACCAAAAATTTTTAGGGGGATATACCTGTAATGTTAAGTATTAGCAAAATTCTAAAGGGGGAGGGGGTCAAAACTCATTGGATTTGAATGAAATTTTTTCGATTCTATAGGGGGTACTTATATTACTTAAAGGTTTTATGTCTAAAATATGATAATTAGATCTCATTTTGATCTCTGATTTTTACAAAACCTAATCTTAGAATAGAAGACATGAAAATGGACTAAATATTAATCTGAATAATTTATTCCACAGAAGTGCTGTAGTCGTTATCACATATCGAACAGTAATCGAGTCAATAGATTCGTAGTGTTTTTGTGTGATTACAGACAAACAATTATTGACTGCTATTTGACTATAAATTGATTACAAGCTAAATCTATACCTAAGAATGGACATTGAGGGGATGATAAATGCATTTTAGAGGGTCTTAGTAGGCGTAAGATAGTTCTTAATAAGATAGCGAAAGTGATGGCAAATTGCTTTTCAGCTAATTTATAGACTAAGTTCAGTTAAATTGGGCTAAAATTTATTTATAAGTAATCTAATCTTCTAGTTCAATTGATAAATATACTCTTCAGTCACATTATAAAGTCCTCAAATTATACTATCATGGTAACCATTTTTGGCAATTAATTTAAGCTGAATTTAATTAAACTAGTCTTATTCGGGTAATGATGGAAAACATTTTTTCTTGTTTCATATTTTATGCAATTCTAAATCATCTAGGATTTTGAGAGAAATTAGTCATTTTACCATTTTTTAAGGCACTTAGAAACCGAATCCATTGACCTTTGCCATGACGAATCCCATTTCAAAATGTTCAATTTCTATGGGGTATTTGGTCACAAGTAATCACAAGAGAAGTAAAAGCCACAAATTGGAGTGTCTAAAGGAAAGCCTTATATATAGGAAAAGTGAGTCTTAGTGCAGTCCATCAGTGATGAGACAAAACGTTAGTTTCGTGTGATTCGTGTAATTGTTTAACTATTGGACGCATAGCACTAACCGGTAATTGACTTCAATTGCTATCAATTGACTGAATTAAATGCTTCTCATTTCGAAGGCCTGACTTAAGACCAGATAAGAGCCAATTATTGATTTCTGTTCTTATAATCAGACAACAGTTATAACAATGCAAATGTTGGACTCAAATTTCAAACACATTTAATAAAACTATCTTAACACAAAATCAGAGAGAGAGAGAGAGAGAGAGAGAGAGAGAGAGAGAGAGAGAGAGAGAGAGAGAGAGAGAAATTTAATTGACAAAAGTGTAAGAAATATAAAGTTCTCCCTAAACTGTGTGTCAAAGGAATTGAACGAATCGTTTGGTGTAATTGTTTTTGTTGTGTTCACTGAGTTTGTTCCCCACTTTTAATTATTATGCTTTTCATCTAAAAAGGCATATGTTTTATGTTTTAAAGAAACAAGTTGGGATCAAACCTAATTCCCACTACATTTACATCCAAATGAAATCTCAATCAAAAATGGCCGTTTCACGTTCATTTTTGATTAACCTATTGACAGCCCATCTCTAAGAGCTCCAAGGCATATCCTCATGAGCAAGCCTCATCCTCATCTCTCTTCAAGGCATATCCCTATAGGCCAGCCCCATCCTAATCTCTCTTCAAGGCATATCCCATAAGCCAGCCTCATCCTTCTACTCTCTTTCAGATTTGAAAATCTTCGTTAAAAGCATCTTCAACAATGAATTTTAGATTTTCAAAATTTTTGAAAGCGGGGGGGGGGGGACGCACAAAACTATATACTACATCCTTACTTGGTAAATGTAGTGAAAAAAAATTTGCATTCATTTCTGTGACTGTCTTTCCTCTGCACCCATCATTACAATCATAACAACAACACATTAAACAACAACTCATTACAAGCCGTTTGAGTTTTGCCTCAAAATCGATATAAGTCTCGTCTTTTCTGTTTTTGGAGCTCAGTATCTAATTTTTGAAATGATATACACTATTGAGTGTCAAAATTGGAGTCTCTTTTTCTGTACATTAGATTAAGAAAAGATCCGACATAAGTCTAAAAAGGAACAGAATTTGATGGATAATATGAACACTTTGAATAATTTTTCGCTTCATTCAAATTCACTTCTAGTGGAGGAGAGCTGATAGCAGTCTATCAATGCATTCAAAGATATAATATAAGTACAGAATCAGATCTAAGAATAAATTGAACAAAAGCTATATTCTCTGCCTAGAATCTAAAATCAGGATAGCCTCACATCTATAAGTAGTAAATCGAAGCTATCCTTCAATAATATATGAAAGAAAGTGAACACAAAATGTTCTCATCTCTAAACTATTTTTCATATTCCCTACAATTAATCAAACCTATAATCATTCGATTCTATTCAAGACGTTTTCATTAAGCTTTGTCTCATTTAAGACATGTCTCGATCAGGATTAAGATTTTTACGTATTTGTTCACATCATATATTGTCCAAAAACTATTAAAATTAGCTTCTTCCTAATTTTGTGTCCATTAAATTAATTAAATAAATAAATCGAGTAAAATTTGTTAGTAACTCTAACTAGAAATAAAATCATTAAAAACTTTTTTAATTGGAATTCAATTTCAAACAATAAAATGCAGTCAAAGAGTAGTCGTATAAATGCAAAGCCAACAGAATTTATTAGTGAATTGAATTTCATTAATGAATTCTATGGAAAAGACGATTTGGGATTTCATCTCAAAGAATATTCAATTTATTATTAATATTCTGTTCTAATAATCTCCTGATTTTAATCTCATCTTTTGTTTGAGTAAAGAAATGCTAATTTATATCGAATTTGTGTGACTTTCGAATAACTAATTAATTAAAATCTGTTGTTTAGAGTAAAAGAAAACCAGAGGTCCAATTGGAACAACTTCTCTCTGAAGGCGAAGAAAAGTGTGTGAATAAACCATGTGTTCAAAGTGAACAGTGCTGTCCCGGATCTGTTTGCGTTGATATGGAAGAGAATGGAGGTATGCATATTGTTCTGCTTTTTAACGACACATTCATGTCTAACACAAAGTCGAACATAAACTTTAATTAAAGCCAACAGTAATTAAATGGAACAGTCTTTGGCACTAATCTCAATCAATATGAGGACTCACAGTGTAGTCAACATTATTATTGATCTTGGCTACTTTTCAACAAAAAGAGTTAATATAATATAAAGTTCAATGATTGCGAATTATTTCATCAGTAGATGAGAGTAGTCTTAAAAAACTTTAATTTAAGGCAATTCTTTAGGGAATCATAGCTTCGAAGAAAGAATTTATGAAATCATTTGAATAATTTTCTAATGAAAACAAATTTGAAAAAAATATTAAATGAATTAAACGTTTTATTTGATTATATGTGAGTTAGAAATAAGAGAAGAGATTTTGTTTAGTCTTTCAATTGATTATTACAAGTAATGAACTGAATCTTATTCCCAACAAAAGTAAATATCGTTTGCACCGAACCATTGATTTTTAGGAGAAAACCAGCATTTTTTTCATTAGTTGAGTTGATTTACTAAATTGAATTAATTTTGCAAAAACAGAAGATAAACGACTAAAATGAATATTTAAATTTTAACTTTTTATAGCTTCGAGTGAATCACCAGGTATAGTAATTCAAATGATAAGAGTATAAGTAATCATGGGGACATACATGTATATATTGGATTATCTTTTTTTCTATCTCTAATTGGCGTATTTATAAGGAGGAAACTCTTCTTCAAATTTAAGTGATTAACAAACAGGGAAACATCGAAATTATGAACCGTTTCATCTGAAAGTGTGGGCGAAACTCAATAATTTTTGAGGATATTGTTTCTACCGATGAAAATGAATTTGAAAATGAATGAAAATTCAATGCTTCCATCAAAACATCCAAATATTACTGAATTAGTTTTTACAACTCATTACAAATTCGTTTCCTTTCCTTTGAATAGATCTTTGAAGCGATAATTTTAATGTTAAGTTCTAACGAAATGATTACGAGTTGTCTATTAATTGATTTACTAAACAAAAATTGAGGAAAAGATATGTTTTTTGGCAAATCTCGAGAAAATCAATCTAAGAGTTTCTGCTTTATATCTAATTATATGATAAATGGTTTTGAGAAACAAAATAGTCATTGACTTTGTTGTACTGATTGGAACAGTAGACCGATTGGTTGGCACGTGTCTACCTATTTATGGTGTAAATGAAGGCGAGTCCTGTCAGAACGATAACGACTGCGAGCCTGGACTCAGATGTCTGGACAATCAGCCCTTTGCCGTAATTAGACACAGACAGAGGACATGTCAGCCGCCAGGAAGGGATATGATGAAGAAACAGTACAGTAAGTGTCAGCATCAGTACATTTTATGGATAAAAGCTTTTGGACATTCATTATCACTAATTGGTTGATATGTGAACTCAGATGACGAATGTATGACAAGTAGCGAATGTGACGCCAGTCATGGCCTGTGCTGTCAACTCATTAAACGCCATCGAATGGCGCCCCGAAAGCTCTGTTACTACTTCTCAGACCCAAAGAGTTGTATCGGTTCAGTGGACGTGACGTTCGCCAAACCTTCTCCTGTGAGCTCTGGTTCTTATAATAAAATATTCAAGGCCAGAATCGGATAAACTCAACTAAATATCTATCGATTCAAACAAATTATTTTATAAACCATTAAAGTCATAAATTCAGAACTAATTAATACTTTAATTATTTTGTGGATAAGATATCAAACAAATCAGAAGAGAATTAAAGTTTATATTCGTCTCTAAAGTCTAACTACAAAACAATTCACACTTTTTAAAGATATCTCAATGTTTTTCATCGAAACACCAATTTATGAATCATACGACCAAATACTAAGTACCAATTCGTTTATAAAATTGATTCAAAGCATATGTTATTAACTGTTATTTGAAAAAATATATAATTACTTGTATTCGATATAAATGTTATTTAATGTATTATTTTGTAAAATAAATGTCTTTTAACTTCAATGCGAGTATTAATTCAGTGAAAACATATTTTCGATATTTGAGAAGAAAATCAATTCACAGATTATATAATAAAACACTTTAATACTACAGAATATCACGAAAATCCATATTTCATTTAATTAACTTTTAATTATTTATATTTCATATTCTTATCATTGAATATAATTTATTAGTTTCGGGCATTTAATTGCATTCAAAATAGTATTTAATCAAAAGAAACCCATTTGGAAGTCAATTCAAAATTAATATTCGATTTTAGAGGAAAAACATTCATTAAAAACTACCTTACAGGAAATTGAAGCAAAGAGTAAGCAACAGATTCTTTGGTCACAATTTGCCGTTTATTCCAATCATTTTAAATAATCAAATATTTGTTAAATTCAAATTGTTTTTTGTCAAGTTCAAATTATTAAATTGTTTTTTATTTTTAATCATTTTTGCACACAATGGGTATAAACTGTGACAACACAAACATCACTATAGAAACTCAAATGTACTAAACTTTCCATTAATTAAAATTTGTCATGTTCAATATTCAAATATATGTTGTGCTTTTAATAAAAGCCTTTTATGACTCAGCGAAGTATTGAAGAGTAAACTTTCAAATCCTAAATATTTAATTTCAGACAATTTATTTTTAATCTGTTATTTAAATCTATCAAAACATTGTAAAAGTAATGAGTAATTAAAAGCGTACCACTTTATCATGATACTATAATGATATATATTAAGCACCTGAATGACACTCACTTTACATAATTAGATCAGTTATAAAATATAAATTCGTGCAAATATTGGAACAACCATTTGGTTGATATTATGGCAAATGTCAAACATTTTGTTAACATTTTAGAAAGGCTTAACAGTTGAGTTCAACATTTGCAAGTTAATTGTATTTTGCTATAAATGTTATATCAAACGATAAATTGTGTTATGCTTTTGAGGCTATTATTGAATGCAATTTAATGGCCGAAACTCAATGAATATTCTCCACAAATAGATATCAGAGACAATTTAAAAACAAATATCAAATAAAGACTAAAAACTGTTTTATTTTATAATCATTTTCAGAAATAGATTTTAATCGTAATTCTAATCAATAAGTAGTGACACAAATAAAGTATAAAATACTAACAATTAGTTTTCGCTTCGATTGGGAGCCAATGATTTGATAGGGAATTGAAAGCAAATGTCATTTCTATTGCTTATTAAAGAACTCTTTGCTCGCTTTGACTTCTGGTTTGATGGTATCGGCGCCCGGTTTCCATCCGGCGGGACAGACCTCTCCGTGGACATCAGTGAATTGAAATGCTTGAACCAAACGGAGGGCTTCATCGACATTACGGCCAACGGGCAAATCGTTTATGGTGATCTGACGCAACTTTTGCTTATCGTCGATAATGAAGAGACCCCTCAGAGGAATGCCCGCCTCTTCCAAATACACGCCATAGTCCTGACATATTTTCCCGCTCTTATCAGACAACAGAGGGATCTTCATTGGACCCAATCCGCCCTCTTTTCGGGAAGTGTTTACCCTTTAATACATAATTTTGTTTACATTCACATAATATTATATTTCAAGGATTTCTACTTTTATTAAACAATAGAAGAATACGTACCAGGCCAAATGACTGAAGTGACTGTCAGCAGAGCAGGCGATGATTTCGCAGTTAATTTTGCGGAACTCATCCGATCTGTCACTGAATGCAATGATTTCTGTCGGACACACAAAAGTACTGCAGAAGAGTACAAATATTAGACAATATATCAAATATTTGACACAAAATACATACAAATCCAAGGGATAGAAGAAGAGAATCACATATTTGCCCTTATAATCGGTTAAAGAGACGTCTTTGAAAGTGGCCCCGACAACAGCTGTGCCATTGAAATGTGGCGCCGGTTTACCGATTTGTGGATAACGAGTTGAAGACATGTTTGCAAATATCACTTTACTTGATATCGACTGCAATCAAAGTGAGAGTAAAAGTAAGTGATTAGAACCTGTCTTATAACGACACAAAACGTTATGAATGGCGGAAAAGGAACATACGTTAAAGCAGTCGGCCCTCAATTATGGCCTTCACTCTTATCACCGCTATTGCCATCTATTATGTGACGCCTCTCACAATACACGTGAGACTCAATGCACGTCAAGTTTCAAGAATATGCGAGAACTTCCTCGAAGTATTATTAGCTCAACGAGAATATAGGTAAACAAACGGCAACTTTTTGTTCAAGCAATAAGCTTTTCAATGCATTAGCTTAGTAC
>JAQGCS010002227.1:0-10780 GCA_034702105.1 Fuscozetes fuscipes
GTCGTCGATAATAACAAAGAGTACAATAATAGGGAAATGTATGACTAATGAACGCAATTATGATTTGTATGAATAACAAACGAAAGCAATTATAATGGTGTAAACCAGAATATCTTGAACATCAAAGTAGTTTATTAGATAATAAGTGACGCAAACAATGCACAGACATATGTGACCGTAAGAAATAGTATTCTTTGAGTGTTTGCATGAGTGAAGTCAAGAGATGGACACTCTTCATAACCACACAATGTTTTTACTGCAAACCAGCGCTAATTATGTCCATAATTCATAGTATAAATTATAGGTAAGACAACACGAATGAGAACTGCCATATATACCATTTCAATGACATGTCTTCTGATTGTATCATATATTGAAAATGCATTTTGCAGCAGAAGTGTACCTTTGCTTACCATTGATTTGAAACTCGGCATTTTTAAGCTGTTTATTTATGATTATATAGTAGTGAAACCATTTGACATTGTTCATTTGGAATAAAGTTTTCTCTACAATTCTAATGACCATCAAATCAAAAAATAAATGACTTTAATCATTGGAATTATAGAATATGAAGAGCAGTAATAAAAAGCATTGATCTTAAAAATGACAACAATTTGTATGAGAATCTCATTAGTTATTTGAAAATTCCATTTCGTCGGCGAAAAAAAATAAAAAAAATAAAACTTCAAATACGAGAACTTAGTGCAAAGTTTTAATTTATAGCGGATGGCATCCAAAATAGTTCTTATTCTGTTCTTGACAAAAATAAATTAAATTTATTTCAGATAATTATAATCGATACTTAAATTCAAAATAATGAATAGGTTTGTATCTTCAAATTTTATTGATCTTTTTACTCGATTTTCCTTCTTAGGGTAATTTTATTCAACAAAATTCATTGAAGACCTTCAATTCGTGTGTTGCTAGAAGCAAAATGGAAAATTCAATAAAATGATAGTAAGTGTTTGTCAAATGAAAATATAGTCAATAAATCAATTACTTCGGACACAATTTCCTTGAGTCTCAAGATTTTATTGCCTTTCACTCGAGTGAAGATAAAATTGAATCAAGCAATGTTTGTGTGCCTTAATATGAGTTTTACAATAAAAAGACTGAATTTAGTTTACTGACCAAGAATAAGGGCGAAATTCAAAATGGTAAAGATTGATGTGATTTTATTTGGGATACGATTTGCTAGGAATAAATAATTGATGAATCTTGCTGAAAATAAGCCAACAATCGATTATTATGACAAAAGACCTATCATTTGATCGATTTGTTGCTATTTTTACTAGCAAAAGACTTAATAATAATTGACTTATCTATAGATTGGAATTACCTATAAGACTGTTTGTGGACAAAATAAAAAAAATCAGTTTTGTCGCAATAAATGCAATATTACATCATTTGTCAGGAAATACCATTTAAAGGAAGGGACGGGAATCACAAGTAAAGTATAGTCTTTTATCGATCGCAAAAGACAAGCAAAAGTTGGCGCCGAAATGTCGGCACAGAATGTGGACTTACACAACAAATATGAAGCGAAATATATTTTCCAATTTTATATTCGATTTGGAACAGTTTACTCAATTGAACCAAGGTTAAAAAATAATCAATAATGCCCTATACTATAATGAAGTAATTTTGGCTCAAAATTCTGTAATTAATGTGAGTTTCAAAAGATATAATAAATTCAAACAAACAGACAGTTATTCTGTAAACCAAACGACAGCTAAAGTAATGATTTTTATCGATCAGTCGTTTAATGAAAATTAAAATTAAGTGAAAACATTTGGTTTTATTATTCGTTAGAAGATCTCAGTTGAAGACATTTTCCTATGATTTGAATAATGAAAAGTAAAATAAAAATAAAACAACAAATCTGTGGCTATAATTATATGTGTGTTTAATAGTTGTGCGCATTTGCAAGATAGTCCACTATTTTTGTTATCAAAAGAATGTGTTCAGAATAGTGGTGTACAAGAATTTTATAAAATGTTTGGCTAGCTTAATTTTTATTGCATCTAATCTTATCACTAGTTTTTTTTAATTAAATTCGTGATTAATTTGAATATAAAATTGAACTATTTTCCACCCAGAATGTGTAAGTCTACCATTTATTTATATTCGCATTTTATCACTCATTTTGACAGACTTTATTTAAGCTAGCACAGAATTTATTTATAAATATTCTAATTTTATCCGTTTAATCATTGCCTTTTTTGTTTGTACAGCAAAAACCTAAAATATTTTTATTCTAGATCATAATTTTGATCACTGATTATGATAAGGATAATGATCATTTTATTACTCAAATTCTATCTCTATGTAATATTTAGATTTTTAAAAGAATTTAAACCTTGCTATAATATTCATACAATTGTTGTATTTTAAGAGTAATATATATTAATATTTTCATTGATTCCATTCATTTGATGTCATTATTGATTGAATGTCTGAGTCTTTTAGTTTGTGCTAATATTTGTTATGTGCTAAGAATTAGTTAAGACTATGCCGGGTAAAATACATTATTCAATTTATCAGGGATGGCCAAGCTCGACGGGTCTAGAGGGGGGGGGTCTAGTCCGGATGAAGACCGAAAATTTTTAGGGGGTATACCTGTAATGTTAAATTTTGGCAAAATTTTAGAGGGGGTCAAAACTCATCGGATTTGATTGACAATATTTTGACTCTAGGAGGGGGTAAGAGGCCTACCCCTCCCCCTTGGCCATCCCTGAAGTATATTTTCCTTTTAGCTGCTCAGTGAACAGAACTCATAAATTATTCATATAATTAATAATGTAAATGTTGAAAGTATGGTTATTTTAGAAGCTGTTCCATAATTAATTCAAATAAGCATGCTGAAAATTTTAATATCAAACTTTAAATTATTAAAATTTTGAGATTATTCTAATTTTTGTTGGTTTCAAAAGTAAATCAATTATAATTTTATATTGACAATTGTAATTTAAAATTTTCTTACGAAATGGTGCCATGAAACTTGATCCTTTTGATTAGATTCATTTATTCTACCAATGGACTGCTTCCTCAAGTCTGTAGTGGTAGCCTTGGCTATCCTTATTTTGAACTGTCACATTTTTTTAAGTAATACATATTCAATTTCATATTGAATGTAAGGAATGGTATTGAATTGCTCGTTGAAATCAAGAGTGCCTTTCATAAGATTTTGTGTTTATCTCAAAATAAATGAATTCTGGAGAATGTGTTTGACAGCAGACGAAATATAAACAAGATCCAACGAATAGCCACCAAATTGAAAATATATCGATTTGTTTTTTGCTCTCAACTTTCATGAGAAATGATTAAAATATATGGGCTCACTATTGACATATTCAGGGTAATGAAAGGAAACCTGCAAAGTTGTGAGGCTCACAATTCTCATAAAATGCAATTTTGTTGGAAAAAACAAATTTACTGAAATGATTATAATTTTTTGCAGAGACTCTAAAAGGTTTCGCTTTTGAAACAGTTGGTGAACATCGCTTCCTCTCCTCTGAGTGTTGTCCAGCCGTTAAAGCCATTAACCAAATTGGCTGTAAAATAGCTGAACAAATGTTTATTTAATGTAATAGATATTTACACATATATATCGGCGACCAATAAAACAGTACGTTTTGCCGATAAAAAATTATGGCCGAATAAAAAGTGAGCATGTGTATTTATTTTTGCTATCAATTTGAGGTATAAACATTGTCAATATTTTGCCGCAAACGGTCAAACAGCTTAATATACTCTCGAATGTAGGTTTGAAAATTGATTGTCCCGACATATACGTGCTTTTTAGCCGTTCCTTTGTGTTTGGTGTGATATTTATGTAGTGAAAGGTCTGCCAAAAAACTAAAGGAAGTCTCACTTATTGAATAGTTTACACATTGAAACCACAAATGAAATTTACTCCCAATAATGTGATAATGCAAGTATTTACTAGCTCAAAATTGTCGCCAATCGATGACAAAATTTACACCACTCTTATTGAACAAACCATTTGAATATATCCTCTAACCTTCAAATCATTTAATTTGACATGGTACAGATGGAGAGAGAGAGAGAGAGTTGGAAGTTCGAAGTGTTTATTGATTTTTGAACTGAGAATATGATCACAAATATTAACAGCAAGTCATCTGTTTTTTATTCAAATAAAAATTATTTTTCATTTATTTGATTTAAGAATTTTAAATCGAAAGCTGTAATCAAATAGAAAACAGAGTTCTAATAAAAACCTATTAAATGAAAAAAGAAGTTATTTAAAGTTTAGTAGAACTCCATTTCCATCGCAACACATGTACTTAAATACAGTCTGCTCTCTCTCTCTCTCTCTCTCTCTCTCTCTCTCTCTCTCTCTCTCTCTCTCTCCCTTTCCCTCACCATTGCATTTGATAACTATTTCATTGCTCGGCACAACATCTGCACTGTCTCTATCCATACCAGAGTTTCATTATAAATGTGTCGGAACATAAACCAGTTCATTTGTCAATTTACATGTGCGACACGATATTCATTAAATGAGATTTGGGATAATTAATTAATTAAGTTAATTGGTTATGTTACTTTACTAAATTAACATTCAGCCATTAATTTGATATAATGAACTTGATAATTATCCAAACAGATTTCAAATATTATGATTGAAAGGTCACAACGCAGACAAACTTGGTTATTTAATTTGTAAGTCAATTGTTTGATTGTTTTGCCCATTTTGTCAAGTATCTTTTCAAGTACCAAATTCGAGGAAGAAATATTATCTTATCTAAACAAAATGGGTGCTACTCCACCCTATTCCGGCCGTTGAGTAGACACCCACCCTTAATGTTGAATTGTTGCACATCTCTGGTTACTTATCACGTAATTGATCTCTGATCAGATGCCTTACGGAAATATTTTTCATCACTTTTCAAATGTCTTATCAATAAATGTCTTTCATTTATGAATGCAATTGAGTTGAACTGCGAATAAGTATTTCTATTTATATCTGGTATTTATGGTTCAAATTCTTATGCTTTCAAAGCCTTAATTCATTAGACATTTATTCGCTTTTTTAATATGAAATTCAAATTAAGTTTTCTAATTAAATGGTTTATTCAGTAATCAGTTTTACGTCTATTCATGCATTCAAATGTTATTTTCAAATATAAATTATTACATGCTTTAAATAGCAAGGTGTATTTCATGGAACTCATAATTAGAATTGATTACTATTAATAATTTAATATTTTATGAGTAGCATAAAATGAATTTTTAGCCTGGATACCTTTAGCAGCTTTACATCGAATAAAAATCATGTGAAGTACTTGTCAATTTTTTGAAGATAATCTCTTCTTAAAAAACAAATTAACCTGATCAATAATTGAAGCTTTTCATATCACATTATATTCGCCTTTCCATTGATTGTGAAAACGTTGGAAACACTACTTTGAGAGCACGCGTTTCATATGCTATAGAAATGGCTTTCCTATCACGCAATACACACATTAGAAGTGCCAAGTATTTGAAGAGTGGCCAAGGTGAATTATGCTGAGTTGCAAGCATACAGATTTGATTATCATTCATCAATTATTACGACTTCTCAGACATTTTCGACAAAGGATTCTGGGAATTCGCGTTTTTTATTTTTATTTGAAGACAGAGTTTTATGTTCGGCTGACTGTAAATTGATATCCCCTCGAGTATGAAGTATATGGTCCTACTATTGATATGAGGAGATTAGGTGTTGACCTATTTTTAGAGCTTGGTCATTCCGTGTCTCACTCTATTCACTTATAAAATGGTTCAATATTTATGAGAATAAAGTAATTAATTTTATTTTTATTGTGTTTTCTCTTCTATTGATCGTAAGGTTGAGTCAAATATATTATACCGACGAACCATTTGTTCCCTAAATTCAAAACTTTATTCATTGCTTTTATGTTTCGGTTTATTATGATTAGAAAAACTGAAATGAGCATGCTTACAATTACAAAGTAGCCATCAAATGCACAATAATTTGTTTATTGACCACTGAGTACCACTTTTAAACGCCTGTAGACCCATAGTGAAAGGTCAAATGAAACCATCCGCTCAAATGTCAAAGAGAGGGTGTTTTGACACAACGCTTCTGAAGAGAGGACTACTATTCTCTTAAAACAAACGTAAATTTTATTCGGGTTATATTTCATGTTGTAAATTTTGTGCTTTGAGCTAATTGAATTACATTGATGATTAATTAAAGTTTTACTGAATTATAGGGTCGAATACTTATATTCTCAAACATATACTCTGTTTACAAATTTTTCAACTAGTTTAGATTATTAAGATTATTCTAAACTGTAAGACTGGGAGAGGTCTTTCATAAATTGTTGACCTAGGCAATAAAAATGATTAAAATATCTGAAGAGACAAAAACTCAGATAAAACTATCGATGCAATTAAATTGGATGAAATATAATCCATAGTTTTTGCGATTATCAAAAAGTTTATCATTTGTTAACTTATCTAGTCAAACTTCTAAGTCGCAAGATTTAGTGAAAAATTTAAATTTCAAATTAATTTCGGGTGTATTTCATGGAATGCTTTTTAATCGGATTAAAATTTCTGAATTTTTTAAGGCTTCTGTGAAAATGAAATGAGGTTCGAAACAACTCAAAAGACACAACTCATGGACAGTCACTTTATTTGTGAGAGCGCTCAGACATGTGGCCATTCCTAAGACTTTGAGGAAAATATTAATGCAAACCGTTTATCGATTAGAAAGACCTCAACACAGGATCTAATATTTTAGTGTTAATAATGCATTTAATAATTATATAGTTTTTTATAATTCAATTGAATATAGATTTTCAACGAATAATATTAATATTATGTCAAATGTTTGGCAAAATGACTGAATTTAAGAAAGTTTTCTCTTCTCTTAGTTCACAATTTAATGAGACTTTGATTAAAAAGTTATTTATTTTATTAAATATTTTTGTTATTCTCATAATTACGGTGTACTTAATGTTTAGTGAAGAGGATATACCTCTAAACGACAGTTCTATACTTAATATGTCTGCGCTTTCATCCAAAGATCCAAAAGCGACTCAACTCGAGATCAGGTCTCGAATCGAGTCTTTGGACATATATTTAAAGAATTTAGTCATGAATTCATCGGAGAGTAAAAAAACGGATTCAATACTAGTTTATCCCAAAGACATATATGACATGACTGGAGGGCTGATCATTGATAAGGGCTCGTGTAGTGCTGAGTTGGGTGCAGACCTCAACTTAGTGGTTATGGTTCTAAATCGTGTGGACGACTTCCACAGAAGACAAACCATACGCAAGAGTTGGGCCAAAGATTTCAATTCTCACAACAAATCCAAAGTGTATTTTGCTTTAGGGCTGTCCAAAGATATTCATATTCAGAAGAAAGTCATATATGAGGACCAGTTATATAACGATATAATTCAATGGAGTTTTTATGAAAGTTATCTGAACTGCACTATCAAAGCACTGGCAATACTGCGCTGGACTGCAATCAACTGTCCGTTCGTGAAGTTTGTGCTGAAGTCAGACGACGACAGTATTCTTATTAGCGATAATTTAATTGATTTCACTGACAATACGGTTGCGGACACTATTTATGGCCATTTATGGCTCCATCCGACTGTCTTCAGAGACAACACTACCTCCAAGTGGGCTATAAATACGAATGTGAGTGCCTTTCCTCAAACACAATAACTTTTTATATGTTTTTTACTTAAATTCTAAGCTCAGGGCTATATTCTATTTTATAGATAGATGACCATCCTATAAAATTAGCAAAGATCAGGGATAACCACACACTTTGAATGCTCAGGGTAACCAGGCTGTTTGTGGATGTTGATCAGATTGTGATCTTGGAAAAACACTCCTTGAATTGCAAAATAGTTGAAATTTAGTTTGATAGAATCTGATTAAATTATACCACCTTGGAATCTCCACCCACGCAGACTAAGACCACCTAAGGATGAAAAGTCTAGACATTACAGCTATAAAAACAGAAGTCATCCATAAACAGCTGCTGTTCTGCCAAAGCCCTGGTTATTGCCTGAGTCTAAAAAGTATTGGAGTCGTTCTAAACCAGAGATTAATTTTGTGTGAAATTCGAGAAACACTTTTATAGAGTCTCAAAGAATTTGTGATTTTCTTCTGATATGTATTTTAAGAGCTTTTTTATTCTAATGGAAATACATTAAACCAATTCCAGGATTATCCACTTGACTACTATCCTGACTTCATAGGTGGTCCCTGGTTGATACCTGGCCATAAAACTTTGTCAATGTACACGACAGCAATTAGGGAATCATTACCGGCGCTACCTTTCGAAGACGCCTACATTACAGGAATTATTGCATCCAAATTGAAAATTCTTAGAAAATCAATGCCCGGACTCTTATATCTGGACACAAGAAGTGACTGTGATTTTGTAAAACTTGACCTCTGCTTCTATAGTAAATATTCGGTGTTCTGGCAGGGAATAGATGACAAGTCTATGTTCGTCCTCTACAACAGATTCAAATCGTTTGACGCCAACACTTGTGATAAAATAAATGTGCGTTACTTTCATTCAAAAATCAAATATTATTTCACACTTTTCTTCTATGGATATAAGACTTGTATTTTGAATTGATTTCATATTTCATACACTTTTTCTAATTTGTATCATTCACTTTGACATTCACTTTGAAATAAATTATCTTTCAAAGTATGAGCAGGAATATCCAAAATTTGTTTGAAATTTAAATTTATAAATATCCCACCTGAGATCACAAGCGTCGACATACCCTTCGAAAATGACATGGAAGCGAGTCCCTCAAAATACTGGATTAAAACTAAATTAAGATTAATTAACCCCGATTTTCTTTCAATTTTGCTAGAAAATAACCAAAAAATAATCTCCCGTTAAATTTCTGCTCTACTCTACTCCACACCCCTCTTAAGGTTTTTGGTAAATATTGCAAAATTTCCACCTATACCTTTTCTGAGCTTGATTATGACTGGAGCTTTCCATTAGCTCTCAAATGGGAATAAAAGATGTTTTGTTAGTCTTATTTCGACCAAAGAAATGATGAAATAAAAAAGGCAATCTAATCAAGCATGATTTATTATAATGAGATTTTTAGAAATTATTTATTTAAGGCTTTGTTTTTTATAAGTCTGTTTTGACTCTAAACACATTTGTCCATACTCAACTACTCAACTACTGTGAACTACTGATAAATAAATTCTCATAAATTATTTTTCAATCAACATATGTCTAATGGAATAATTGGACAGCCGTTTATTCACTGGTGATTTACCTTAATTTTCAGGACAAATAATCGAATTAATGTTTAGATTGTTTACTGATAAGTGAATTAACAGATCGTTGTCTCAAAATTAACTGAATTTATTTCAAATTGTTTTGAATCTCATTAATAAAAGGCTATTTATTGTTTTGTAAATAAAAATCTGACTGAAAATAAACTTGAATACAAATTATTAATATAATAATAATCGATTTAATATTATTAAACTAGGTACTCTTGGATTTTGAATGAATGTCAAAATTAGCAAGTTAAGTTTTGCTAATTTTAGTTCTTGGATTTTTTGTCAACTCATGAATGAGGAAAGTTGGCCACACCCACCACAACACTCGCCCACACTTTTATATTATATTTTAAAATTACTATTTGAGAGAATAAAATGCTTACAAAATGAAAAATGAGCATTGTCATTTTCTTTGATTCTACGTTAAAATAATTAAATTAAATGGTTTTAGAAATTCAAATAATTAAAAATTAATTCTTTAATTATTGAAAACATTTTAATGAGGGGTGCCCAAACTTGACGGCTCTAGGGGAGGGGTCTAGGAAAGTAGTTTTTCCAAAATTTTTAGGTGGTATACCTGTAATTTTAAACTTTGGCAAAATTTTAGGAGATGGGGCAAAACTCATCGGATTTGATTGAAAATTTTTCGAGTTAGAGGGGTAAGAGGTCTACCCCTCCCCTTGGGCATCCCAACTTTTAATAGTTCACTTCTTGTCTCAAGTAATCAGAATTAAAGCCGTAATTGAATTGCGTTCCACTGATTGGTTCGACAAAACGTATGGAAGTTTTGAAGAACTTCATCAAAAACATTGATAATAAGCTCACGAATGGAACTCTAGGCATAGGTTCACCTGCTAAATTCATTGAAAAAGCCAATTAATGGTCATTAAGTATCACAAATTGTTGTTTCAAGGTGCTAAAGAACAGCAACTCTCTAAGTATTCATTACTTGAAAAAATTTATTGATGACATACAAAGTTAAAAAGTAATGAGAAAACTATTTTAATGAGTTTTGAATTAAAAAACGTATTAAAGTTTTGAAAATAAAAGATCAAGGCGCATTGCCCACAACCAGTTTATTTAATTCAATTTAATGTGAAATTTAACTAAATTAGCCTTACCAGTGCTATGAGATTATTAAAAGGTCTACCCTCTACCCTAACCTCACATTGATATATTGGTAATTTCAAATAAAGAAATCTGTTAATAATAAACAAGAAAGTGCTTTTATTTGCAGGAAAGCGATATACTATACTATACAGTATATACTGTATTGCATTTTCTGCGAAACTCCAATTAAAATGTTTAAACAATTAATTAAAGAAAAAAAATTAAGGAATTAATATTTAAATCTTTTGAATCAAATGTTATGTGATATGTAGAGCATGACCTTTTATTGATTTATTCTAGGTAAAATATTCAATATTATATTGACTTAACAGCTCTGAAATATTGA
>JAQGCS010002228.1:0-10778 GCA_034702105.1 Fuscozetes fuscipes
GATTTGGGCGCTGGTCGTTTGTTAGGCATATTAAATCTTTTGGTACCAGTGCTGGGACCACCCAACCTATGAAGGCCTGAGGAGGGAAAATATTTATTCGGTCGTCGGGCGATAGAACTGCTCGGATAGGGATCTTTATTGAGGCGTTTATTGCTAAGACCAGTGATTGCGCCACAGGAAGAGCTCTTTAGAGCTCCCACTCGAGGCTTCTTCTTGAAGGCTAATTCATCCACTTGTTTATGACAAGTTTCCACTGTTTTCATATAGCCTTTAATGGCTTCATAACAATCAGTGGACGTCACTCTATTGTCTTGTGTTTCCCTTTCCGTTGGATTAAAGACGTCTGAAACAAAACATTGGAATAAAATTTTAAATAAATAATGAATTGAATGCAAATACGCACCGATTTCTGTGTATTGTTGGGCTCTTATCGGCGAATGAGTGGACGTCACGAGTGGTTCGGGAACGTAGTACAGAATGTGGTAATCGGGATGGCTTTGGACGCAGTGCTCGACTACTTTGGAAATGCTTTCATTCATATAATTACAATAAACGCATTGATAGTCTTTGCTATGAGTCTCGTCGTTATTAAGTCGTCTGCATTTGTGATTCTGGTATATCTGAATCTCTGACGGAACAGGCCTTCGGGCAGACTCTGCAGTGGCGGGCGGGCACTCCAGTATCTTACAGGACTTGCCGTCCAGCTGTTTGTGATTAAGAGTAGACTTATGTATATCCGAATGAATAGTCGACTGATGAATGTTTACGTGTTCGGCACTAATGGCCCGATAAAGACAAAGGTTGCACTGATAGCGTCGATGGCGATGCACTTCAATCATATGTCTGACCAGTTTGTCCGCTTCCATATACTTCTTATCCTGTGCTCAGAGGAAGCGATAAAAATAAATTAAAAATACAATCAAAGTATTAAAAGTGATTAATAATTAAAAATTTAATCATTTTATTGACTCAAATGAGTAAAACAAACAAATCTAATGATCGATAAAAAGTGGTAAAACTGAATGAGAAGTGTTTGAGTGAGAGTCCAACTAATGTGTGGCCAAACAATACCTTTTCGTTGTCATTAAGTTTGGGATAACAATAACAGCAATAAAACAATTGTTTCGAATGTTTTGTCTTCAGATGATCTTCAAAAACATTCTTAAAGTTCTTGCAAACAAAGCACTGGTCAGACTTATTGCCAGTCTTCAGATTAAATTTAGTACATTTGTAAAAACGCCTCAACTTTTTCTCCTCAATCGATGCCATCTTTTGCTTAATATGAACCACTTTGGGAACAGAATCGGTAACAGACCGCCGATATTTGACCACATATGCGGGCAATGTGTCCGACATTGTGTTCAACTCATTTAATGACACTGTCTTTAATGCAATTCTCTTAAATTCATTTGATTTATACATTAATTAAATTAAGCCTTAATTTCAAAATAATTCAAACGATTATTGATTTAAAATAAAGATTTGACTAAAAATAACGAAAATAAAACGGAAAACAAATAAATCAATGAATCATTGAATCATTTTTTATTACATTTTCAACCACTCAATGAATTCTTTCAAACACTGATTTAAGCGCTATTCATAAAAGACGTATTAAAACCAAAAATAACTATTCAAGCTTGGCGCTTATAAACAAGGTATAATCAATAATTAATTAAATCATTCACTAAATTATTAGTATTCACTCAATTTGTTCTAATTTAGGAATAAGTTGTTTGAAGGCTTATCTAACTAATGAACTTAATGCAGATTTTACTCATGTTGTCAGCAAAAAACCAACATGATCATCAAAAGTCATGTATTAATGTGGTTGCCATGGTTAATATCGTACGTAAATAAACAACAATTTTAATTTAAATTGATGCAATAACCATTATTTTCACAAAGTACGTCCATTTTCACAAACATTTTCATAAACTTTTATTAAGTTTTAGCTGGATAATTAGTAAAACAAGGTCAACTAGTGATAGATGGGACAAATTTCTAGTTCCTTGTTAAAAATAATTGGTGAGCATACTCAATTGATTGAAATACAAGGACCATAGTCTTTGTTTATATTATAACCGATTAAAAGATGACTAAACTTGATATCAAAGATTTGCATAAAAGTCGAGGAAATGATATATTTTTCATAAATAAGTGAAATGCATTCACAATACAATTCAGTTATAATCTTGATAAATCAATGGCAAAAGAATGGTAACTGACCTCATCAGTGGGCAAATAGCAGTAAACACAGTAGTACTTGTTTCTCGTGTGCTTATTCTTGAGGTGAGAGAGGAAGTCCTTATAGTCGTGGGTCGTATAGAAGCACTTGAGGTCAAAGTTGGAACACTTGAAGTGATTTCTGAGGTTTTTTTCGACTCCTTTCAGTTGTATTTGCTCTTTAATTATGTCCTTGCGTATTTGCCGCCTATTTTTGAAGAGCCTCACACATCTCGGCAGCACTTGACTATAATTAAACTTATCCATCAACATTTGTCAATAGCAAGTGTTCGCCGATTATATTAAGTGAACTTTAAATCAAATCTTTAATTGAGTTTGAATTGAATTAAGCGAAAGAAGTGATACGAATAGCAAACAGTCGTTTCGTTTCGACTTAACTTCAAAATAAACGTCAAATAAAAAGTGACGGAAAATACGTCTCACATAAAGTACGTCTAATAACGAATACGTAAGTTATGTAGCGTTGGAAGTGCCGGTACGGAGACAACTGTCCATATATTAACAAGTTTATAGTGAAATGGCTTTAATTTATCACAAATATAACAAAATATTAGACAATTAGATGTAATACTCATTAAATACTCAGAAAAATGGAAAACAATTTGTTTTGATTTAATTTAATTTCAAATACTATTTAGAAAAATAAATATATCGTCTGTTCGGTGGACACAACTCTTACAATGGTTTTCACTCGCGATGAGACAAAACAAATAACCCGAGAACTCCTAACACAGCGTACTATACAACACAACAAGACTTTGAGCATAAAATAACATCATTTCCATATAAAATACCTTGAGCTTCGGGTAATCGTTGAACAAAATGGTCACATATCCCACATAAGGAACAAATCTGAAAATTTGCCAAATATTCAAATATTATAAGGCTTTGCATTTGTGTGGAAAAGACAAACCCTTTAGCTCTGCCAACAATATCCTTGTGTTGGAGCCAGAGCTGTCCCGGAGCGTACAGATCCCTGTCATGGACTCTGTTGTTATCTCCTTTTGTGAGCACTTTAATAGATCCGTCCGCTCTTTAAATACAAAACAATTCAATTCACGTAAAGACTATCATTTCATTACTTTTCGTGTAAATTAAGGACTCTGTGCACAATAGGTATGTCCCGGCCCTCGATTTTGAACACAACAATATCTCCGACACGAATGGGATCTTCCCGATAGTTGGTCAGGAAGAGTAAGTCTCCCCTATGAAATGCCGGTTCCATACTTCCACTATAAACATAATAATGGCATTAATTGAGTAATGAGTGAATGGATGTCATACCTGAGGACCACAACAATCGGAGACTCGCTGTTTGTTACAACTTTGAGACCATTCCATATCATGAGCGCTGATGAGACTATCATGGCAATGTTAAGCACTTGATATAACAACTGTGCAATCAATTCAAATTTGATTAAAATCAAATGAAAACATCGCATCAAAAAAATAGAGTAAATTGAATGTGTGTTGTGATTTACCTGTCTCTTATTCATTTTGGACAATTCATCCAAACCCAACATTTTGAGTAACATTTTTGACTCAATTTGTTTACAAAACTAATAGCAAATGACTAATAATTGAGAAGAGTTTCTGTTAAATGCCTTAAAATAAACAATTTTATCAAAAGAGAGTCTTTGGCCTAAAATGAGGTACAAATCAATACAATATTGAATCAAATGGTTGTGTAATCATTCAGTGAAGAGTCAGCTTTGAATTGAAATTAGAGCCAATGCAAGAGTGACACGACTTTCCATTCAACAGGTGCACAGCACAGCCCATACAGCGCCCATACAGTGCTCTACAGGTCTGCTGCCTAATATGTTATCCTGGCAGTCAGTGGCGGATCCCTAACCGGTAGTCGAAGTCAAAACATTTAGTGATTCATTTTTCAGTCAAAACATTTTCTTTAATGTTATGCAAAATATTATTGTTTTACGTTTTGAATACATTAAAAGTTTGCTAATTATGCGAATCAATTGGCTTTTAATTATAATTAATTAAAATTTGAATTAATGTCAGATTTTATGGCTTTTGTTGTGTTTTCTTCCTTTCACTCATAAATAACGTCACATTTGTTTGATGTAAACAAAAGTTGTTTTTGAGGTTTAATTTGAAATGTCCTCAACAGAAGAAAAGTCTGAAAAAGATGTATATTTTCAAAGACAAGTATCGTTGGACTCATCCGATGAGGTCCTGACGATTGACCAAAAGTTTGAGTGCGATGTGGGATGTGTTGTATGGGATGCGGCACTTCTTTTAGCAAAATATCTTGAGTTTAAAAGCGAAGAGTTGGGTATCCTTTCGGCAAATGTGGTCGAATTGGGTGCCGGCACCGGATTTTGTGGTCTTATGGCGGCCGCTCTTGGCGCCAATGTCACAGTCACTGATCTGCCCTATTGTTCAGATATTATGCAAAGAAATGTCAAAAATAACAGACATTTAGTCGGCGATAGAGTTGTGGTCAAAGAGTTTGATTGGAATCAAACCGATCCTCAAAAACAAGAATTTTTTGATTGGAATTTAGATAAAATCGATTTAATACTTGTCTCAGATTGTATTTATTACGAACAGGTCTTTTCAATTCTCTACAGTAATTTTTTAAAGCTTTGATTCTTTGACAGAGTGTTAAACAACTTTTCCAAACAATTGATTGGTTGTCATCAAAAGGAGCGACGATTTTGCTCTCATATGAAGAAAGAGATGACAAACAGATACTCGTCGACCAATTTTTTAGTGTATTTTCCATTAAATGTTTAATTATTTCTTTAATTGTTTTCAATTGTCTGCAGTTATTAGAAAAGAAGTTCAAAGTCACTGAAATCGTTTCCAAAGATTTACATCCGGAATATCGTTCACCAGATTTACATTTATATCAATTTAAACAACTCTTATAAATAGTAAATTGATTTTCATTTAATGTATTACTTATATAAAACTGTAAAAAAAGAAAGAAAGAAAGAAAGAGAGAGAGAGAGAGAGAGAGAGAGAGAGAGAGAGAGAGAGAGATTCATCTGAGAGGTAATCAAATAAACAGAATTTCTCATAAGAATCAAGTAATGATTCAATAAGTTTAACTAGTTATTTGTCCACCTACTGTTTTGTTACCTAGTTTATTACCTACTGGTATATAATCTATTAAATAGTGAATATCTCCATTCAATAAAGTTTGAGCGCAGACTCATTCCTATGAAAGTTATTTTGGTTTCGAAAAGAGTTTCATTCAGTGTTAGATATGAATTGTCATAAGATTTCACAGAAAAGATATTCTCATATATTATGAATTTTTGCGATAAGGATAGTATCGATGAGTTTGTCGGTACAATTAATACCGAGGGATATGAAGATGTGGACGCTCTATACCGATATTTGTGTCCAATTCTGTTGTTAGGTCTGTTCTATTCTTTTGAAAGCAATTAATTTGAATAAGATTTTTGTGGCAAAGGCTGTCTCATTGGTCTGATCTTAAATTCAATCCTTTTAATCGTTGGTTATCTTCGGTGTCGTAACAAATCTCCAATATTCCGATTATCACTGAACTTAGCCATAACTGACGCCATCAACAGTCTCATTGTCGGAGTGGGTCTTTTCATCAACTCTTTCTTACCAAAAGTATTTGGTGTAGTCATATCCAACACCTGCTCTGTACTGGTATTGGAAATATTCCGTTTGTCATCACTGGTGGCCTCAGCTCTTCATCTTTTAGCTCTTGCTCTTGTCTACTACAGGGGAACAACACGTCCCTTACATTATAGGTTTGTTACTATTTTAATTGACAATGATTCATTTATCTATATATAACTTAATACAATATGATATTGTAATAATACTACATATACAGGGATGGCCAAAGGGGGTTCGACTGATTATTCCTCCCCTAGAATCGAAACTTTTGCATTATCCCCCCTAGAATTTTTCAAAAATGTAACATTACCGGTGTACCCCTCCCCTTGCTGCTTCCGAGCGTAGCCAGGGGGCAAATTCAAAAAATCACCCCCTAGAATCTACCCTCTGGAATTTTTTTTTGAAATATCACCCACTAGTTCCCCCTCTAGAGCGTTCGACCTTGGCTATCCCTGATATAATACAATGTAGTATAATATTAGTAAAATAAGATAATTATAAAAAGCAGGGGTGGCCTAGCTCGACGGCTCTAGAGAGGGCTAGCCTGGTGGCAGACCAAAAATTTCAAGAGGGTATACCTGTAATGTTAAACTTTTGGTAATGTTTAGAAAGGGGGGTCAAAGCTCTTCGGATTTGAATGACAATTTTTCGACTCAATAAGTGATAAGATGTCAACTCCCTTGACCATCCATTATTTAAAGCCAGCTCATTTATAAAATGATTTTTATGGTAATGAATTCAAAGAATTGCAAGACTAATTCTCATTTAGAAGGAAAGAACGGCTAGTTATAAATTCATTTGATATACCATTGGACTCAGAATTAAAAATTAAATATAACGAGATAATTTTTAGCTGTAAATAATAAAGATGGCAATGACAAAGCAGAATTATATTTCACTTTAATTTCTAAAGTGTCCATGCTAAAGCGAGTTTGTACATAGTGAGCAGTGAACACAGTGAACAGCTCCACACATAACGCACTACTGCTCTTTCACTTCATTCAGTGCTTTACAGCTTTCTATGAGCTTAACCAGGGATGCCCAAGACCTCTTGCCCCCTAGAGTCGAAAATGTTGACTTTACTCCCCCATAGAATTTTGAAAAATTTAACCTTACACGTATACCTCCTCCTTGCTGTAATGTTAAATTAAATTTAGTCCCCCTTTGTGACCCCTAGAGCCGTCGAGCTTGGACATCCCTGGGCTTAACTATTATAAGGATATTTAGCAGTCAAATTCGGGACAGGTTGGTCATGTGCCTAAACCATGTGTCAAAACCTATCTTTTTGAGACCCAATGTTTTAATGATTAATTTGATGTAGGTGTAGTCCACTTAATATCGTCTATCATAGCGTGTTATTATAATATACAAGATAAACATGATAAAATTGAACTAGGTAAAAATTATTCCATTAAATTATAGCTCGCTTAACTAGCTGAATTATTTTAATTATAAATAATTAAATCTGTGTTATCTAAAGAAATTAAAATTGAAAAATTAACTGTTCTTAGCATTTTATTCCTATCTTTTTAATATTTTTCTAAAATAATTATATTATAATTAACATTTGTAAATATACATATAAGCTTATGTATATTTAGATAAGCTATAATGCAATGAAATAATATTTACCTAGTTCAATTTTATCATGTTTGTCTTGCATATTATAATAGCACGCTATTTAGTGATCATGCTATTTAGTGGGTCGATCCTTTTGATGTAACCCTGAACTCTGTATTAATTTTTATGTAAACTTACTGTATTTCCTACTTTGCAATTATTTTATTTTAAACTTGCTAGACTTTACGACTAAGTCTATGAGAGCAAAGGCTTATACAGATAAGACTCGTTATAGAAAACAAGTGAATTATTTATTCAAACCAAAAGGTTTGATATTTATCGCATATAATGAATGAAATGATTGAAAGTTACTCCAAATATGCATTTAATGTCAATTTATTTTAAAATTTCATTGAAAATTTCTATAAAGATCCTAAACTGTATATTAATTTGGCATGCCCAATTTTGTCCGCTCTGTATATTAATCAATGATTATTTCCAAAACCTATTGAGTAGTGGAACCACTAATAGAACTACTTCTTTCACATCATGTGCGCATATTTTTTTTATGATACACCTCTCTCAATTTTAGCTTTGAAATGGGTTATATCGATTTTCTTTTAGTCTTTCATTGAATGATACAATATTTGTTTAAATATATTTTTTTAAATAGATGTTCAATATTCTATTCGACGCATTTGACCCGAACAATTCATTTGGTTTCAGTGTTGTGCTGGCTCATTCCCATTTTCATATTTACCATCTATTTTTCCAGTGTCAGCTGCCAAGGTAAGATATAAATAAACTTATTTACTAAAGCTCAGTTTTTATTTAAATTCATTTAACTGTGAAAGCTCATCCAACTCAAATTTTTTTTTATTTATTATCAGAAAAACTCATTTATTTCAATTTGAATTAAGTTCAATTAAGTGTTTTATCATGTCAATATTACCTATTTACTAAATTCACTTGGATCATTATGTTAAATGAAGTGTAATGTCAATCCATTTTATTTATAGTCTTCTAATGGAAAATTAATTGCAAGTACAAAGACTTGTAAATATACACAGAAGGCAATGTTTACGTTGATTTCAAATACAAGAATTGTTTTATGCATTTCAGCGAAATTCTTACAAAAATGCGTTCAGTTTTGAACATTTTTGATAATCTATTGAATGAACTAAAAATATATATATCGAAAATTATCTTTTGTATTATTGATGTCTTAATAACTTTGTTTTGTAAACATTTGTAAACATAGATTTTAAATTGAAAAGAATTTCTGTGGGTTTTTATGGTTCCGGTCCTCTATAATAGAATCTATTAGTAATAGATATATATTTAAATAACAATTTCTTGAAATTCAATCTTTGTTTCAATAATTTATGCAACAAATTACTAAAAGTTAGGAAATATGTTATTTTGGAGCAAACTCTTTATTATAAATTACTTTCACTTACTTTTGATCATTTTGAAACATACCATGTAATATTAAATTATGATTTTATTATCACTAGTTTCGACAACTTTCTAGTTATTTGTGTTCCGAAACTAGTCTTACATATTAAAAAATTATTAATTAATTATTAAAATAATTTATAATCGTATGCATTGACTATTACTAAAAGCTTAATTCGAAATTCTTTATTCTTTAAGATGTGATAGATGTTCTTTGAAGCTTACTTTCACTAATTAACGAATAAAAGGATTACCAAATGTTTGGAACACATTTTTTGCACTAAAATTAATACTTTTTAAACATTTTTTAAAATCTTTGTTTTTTACATTTTTCCCATTAAATTAGAAAATTCACTCTTAATCAGGGATGGCCAAGGCGCCGAGCTAAAAAATGATTAATGGATAAAATAATTCTTACGATTTAAAGGATGAATTTAATAATATATTAATAATTATAAAATATAACAGAGAATACATGTAAGCTCCACAACAATCTATGTTATTGGGCTCCGTTTGCGGGTATTTCCGAAAAATTTTCCGCTCATATTTCATTATTCCTAATAAGCTTCCTGGTCATACCAGATTGTCGTTTTACCGTTTCAAATTCATCCTTTAAATCGTTAGTAATTTTCTATATGAACATGATCTCAAAAATGAGCAAGTAAATACGAATCATTAATTTATAACTTTAATGAATGAAATTTTATGAATCGTTAATACATTGTAAATGAATGCTTATATTTATATCAATTAATAAACCTTTGATTCATTTTTGTTCAAAACTTTACTTATACAATCAGTGAAAATATTGAAAGCCTTAATCGAGCTCTGGTGTGACCTTTTTGAATAATAGCTATATTCTCTTGTTAACTTTGAATTCTCTTCTAAAATGAAAATTAAATATGATCTTGATATTTTTTGCATTTAGTTTTTAATGTCTTAAAATTCTATATTATCCTGTTATATTTTGGTGAAATAATTTTGAAAATTGGTTAACCCAGTCAAAAGTTATAAAGATTTTTTGAGGCGCAATTCGCTTTTTCACTGATTGTATGTTATTTGAACGTTGAATCTTAATCTCAACTTTTTACTAAATTTTAATAATAGATAATATTGTACCAAGGCATGATCATCTGTCCATAAAAATAAAGAATTTGGATGAAAAATGTAAAATGTGAGACTTGAAAATTACCTTGTAGTTTATGTTTGCATTAAAGAAAAGCTTAAAAGAAGAGTAACTTCAACATTAAAATATGCAAAAGAGTCATCTCATCTATCATTTGACATATATTTCAACAACTTTTTAATTAAAACAAAAGAGATACAGGAGCCTATGTACATACCCAATAATTCAAACCCATTGAAGGCACAATGTAGATATAGGACTGGCCATCATGAATCTACAATTTGATTGGTTGTCCACTTTTCATCAAATAACTGAATTACTTTATGTTACTCTTTGACTCAATTTTTCTCTAAATTTGTTGAAAACATTGATTTTAATGCCTTTTTAGTAGGGTTATAAGAGGTGAATTTTTCGGAAAGTTTAGGCTAAATTGAGGCTAAAGTTTAGGGTCGATTTCAAAGTTTAGTCTGAGACTAAACTTTTGTCATATATCGCCATCTAGTGACGAGACAACAATTTATGATATTTTACAGTTTAAATGTCTGAAAATAAAAATAAACACACTTTCATTCAAAATGCCTCAAAAAAGAGCAAAAATTGGTTGTAATTCAGTCTTTTTATAAATCAAAAGCATATAAATAATTAAATCAAATGTTAATTCTTCAGATTCTGAGAGTGAAAATGAGAGTATTTTTGAAGCTGATATCGAAAATATTGACTAATTGTATTCAGAATTAATAAAAACAGAATTAAAACAATAAAT
>JAQGCS010002229.1:0-10778 GCA_034702105.1 Fuscozetes fuscipes
CCGCTATGAGAAAATGAGAGGTCGCGTACAGCGAGTAGAGAGAAATGTCACACAGAGTTTGCGCGAGTGCCGTTTTGGCATGGCACTTTACTGAAACTGCAAATCTTTTTAGGAGAGTATTTTAACAATACCTTTGAGGAGTTAAATTAAAAACAACCCAACATCAATTTAATAATATATCAATAAATTGAACAAAACTATAAATATATCGAAAAAGTGATGAATTTTGAGAATAAGTTCGACACTGAATCGTCTCTTAAATAAGAATAATATGCATTTGTATAATGAATAGAAAACAAAGGGTTAAAATTGTCTTCAAAATGACATTCACTAAATCGAATATTATTGTGTAAAGATTTAATAAAACCCAAAGAAACCGCAAGTTACTTATTTTTACCTTGAAACTGGATTTGTGATCATGCTAAAAAAATATTGCCATTTAAAGAAAAAAGATTTTGATGGGAGAAATCCTCCAAAGAGGATACTTTTATTCTTTTAGGTCTTTTTCGATGAGCTCTTTATTTATTATCCAAATATTTTTTGTGTTCACAATAATCGTTAGTTTCTATTCTTTCCTTAAACTCATTCAACGTTTACGAAAATGAAACGCTTGAATGGACTGTGTTTTCAGTTCCTCTTTTATGGATACAAGAATATAGAGTCAGCACAGAATAGATAACCGAGACTTACGACCGGCTCTCAAAACAGTAAAAAACATTCCTTTGAAAACCAAATAAAGCAAAGAAATGAATCGGAGAGAGAGAGAGAGAGAGAGAGAGAGAGAGAGAGAGAGAGAGAGAGAGAGAGAGCACGGTTTACAGAATGTCAGAGTCAATACAGATTTGCAAGGATCAATATTTTAAATAAAATAAAATGGTTTAATTGCAGGTCGAAGAGGACTGGAAATATGTAGCCATGGTTTTGGACCGTCTCTTTCTTTGGATTTTTACATTTTCATGCGTTGTTGGCAGCGCCTGTATTATTCTTCAGGCACCGACTCTTTATGACGGAACACAACCCATAGATGTGCTCTACAGTAAAATCGGAGGAAAAAATTAAGACATCGAACGATATAACGTAAAATACAATAAAGAAATCAATAACTCGTTATTTCCTCTGATTTTCATGCGTTTACTTCTTATTAATTATTATAATAAATGCGTTAATATTTGAGAAGACCTCATAACCTAACAAACGCGAAGACTTTTCAGAAATAATTTGCAGAATGACATCATTTCTTTTATGATGTGTCGCACACTCTGCCGCTCATCATTTTAGGTCATTAATTCATACAACTCTATGGAAATTTGTCCAAATACTTATGGGTGCACCTAATCAAACAAATTTCTGTTAAAAATAGCGTTGACATCTTACAATGATTTTGAAATACTTTGTAAATTGTGGACTTGTAACTTTAACACTTTACAAACATTTCACCTTAAATAATTAAAAAAAACTCGAAGCAAAATACGAGAGTTCACAAATACAAATCATTTGTTGAAAATTAAATTATTCTATAATTCAGGAATGCCCAAACTTTTCGACTCTAGGGGGTCTAGGGTAGGGGTTTTGGGGGTTTGAATTAGCCACCAAAAAATTTGCAAATACAAGACGCCTCGCTTCACTTGGCAAAAAAACACAAGGGGGTACCATTCCAGTGATTTGGTGATTATCTTGTGTTTTGTGGCAATAAATAAGACGACACTTAATATGTTTTAATTAATTATGTGTTTATTCTATAATTGTATAACATTTGAGTCATTTATCATTCGACTGATTTAATTAGAGATTTGTTAAAATCTAATCTATCGTTAAATGAGTGAACATTCAGTTGAATATTAATATTATTTAGAATTGAGTTTTTGTAATAAAAGTGTAAATTTATTTGAAAAGAAGTCAATTTCTATGAATCAATGCTAACAATAATTGAATTAATTTGAATGTAAGGGCAATCATCTGCCAATTTGTGAGAGCTCCTGATCAATAGCAGTCCTCTGGTCATAGAGTGAAGGCGCCTGAAGAATAATTCCACAAGTTCCACAAAAGCAAGCTAGAGTAAATATCCAAAGGAATAGTCGATCCAAAACCATAGCCACGTATTTCCAATCTTCGATAACCTATAATAGCAGACAAGCGTACAATAGATAAGAAAATGATACTAAAGGACAGCAAACACTGCAAACACTGCCAAACAGTTATCGATTGAAAAGCAATGCAAAGAAAGAGATGAAAAAGAGGTCAATTGACGCACATTATTCTCGTCGTCATCTTTTCTTATGTGGTCCGCAATGTGTAAAATACTTTCGATGGCCTTTTGGACTTCAGAAGAATACTGGAGCGAAGATCCAACAAATTGGTGTTGATTTTGTTCGAGTGGTGTACTTGTCATCACTTCTTTGTCATTTGTCCAATGAATGCGATTTTCATTATTACAATATGTGTTGCGATTGATCGCCAGCTCTGCGTCTAATGCGTTGCTGTACTCGTGAGTAGTGGTGTAATCGCAAATCAATGGTAGACCCGGTATATCGTTATCGAGTCCACTCACAAAGTGTTGTGCCCCCAGATTGGCCTTTATATCCGAGTAGGAAGTCATTGGTTCAACTTTATGGATACCGTTATTACCACTTCTTTGGATCATTTTGTATGAGTCTCTCCTAAATGCCATTCCGTTTGAGCCTCCATTACATGACCCGACTTTCGTTTTATTTTTTGAACCCACGGCTGCAGAGAAGGCATTAAAGTATTATTTGAGTGATTGATGGCTTCTTTTGGGCTCACTATCAAATCGAGGCATATTTAAGGTCTATACTGAAGACTACGAAGGGGAGTATGCAGGGGACAGGGCAAACATTTAAAAAGGTTCAAAGCTTATAAACCATTCGAAAAATCGATGCATTCTATTGCATGAATATGTGACTCGAATTTCAGAATTGTCATCACTGGATGATGAGACCAAGAGAACAACTCTTTCGATTTTACTCTCAAGAATTTAAACATGGCTCATTATTTTACATCAATCTCTCTAAATGTAGGCCTTTCTTTCATTTTTGGCAATCTTAAAGTCAAACACTTAAAATACTTTTTAAAAGACCATCACAATAGTTTTGCACATGTTTTTAGATTTTAATAAAAATTTTAACAATGTTTAGAGTATAAAATGAGATGAATAAATATGCAAAAATTATTATTCTATGTTGGTTATTTATTGAGATATTGACAATTTTTGTAAGAGTAAAAATTTTACAGTTTATGATATTTTTATGAAATAAAATCTTATATTTGTGCTCTTGCATAATATTTATAGACCAATACCTCAACAAGAACATTTTTAAAATTTTAAATAAAGAAAATTATCCATTTTTCAACAAATTGAATTATCTATCTAATACCCAAAGTTTTCTCTTCGGAATCTTGTAGAGACTGATTAGAGCTTCAAAATTAACTTTACTTTTTTTAATCATTGGTTTCATACAAAACAGTGGATTGGAATCGGAGTAGGATTTCAATCCCAGCAGATTCCAATCCACTGTTTTGTATGGAACCAATTGAGAGGAAACTCATTACCTCTCTCCAATGCACTCTCTGCAATGAAACAAGTGGATTCGGATGTAAATGTAGTGGGGATTTGAGTTTGAACCGAACTTGTTTTACCTTATTCCCTTTGATTCTTTTTGTCTAAGGAGTCAAGAAAAATACTCCCTAAGGTCGAGGAGCTTCCACACCCACGTATAGAATGTTTATTTTGTTTACATCTTTGGTTAAATGTGCAAAACTTATCCAGAATTCGTTTCAAATTCAATTTATCCAGGCGGAAAATAAATAACAACGAATTTCCTGTCAACTAAATTGAATTGAATCAAAGAGAAGTCACGAATAATGCTGTGCTCACAAAAATAAATCAAAATTGATAAAAATTCTGTTAATTACTTCCAGGGATGCCTAAAACGCCCTGGAGTCAAAGATTTAGGCAAACGTACTTTGGAGCGAGAGCGAGATTATAAAATTGATGCCAAAGTAAACCTACCTCTAGACTTGCTAGGACGGTGGACCGCACCACTACCGCATCACTAATTGCTGCAAAACTATTTTTATTTGATATACAAAACATTTGCCATAATTGGAGAATGCACAAAATTTAATATTAGGGAACTCTAATGGTAAGAAACTTATTCAATAAGAAACGTACGCAAAAGTATTAATTTTTGCAACATAAGCTAACAACAAACCTGCTAATTCTTCTGTCCAGTCGTGAAATGATGGTCTTTTCATAAGTAAAAGTCTGGGCAACATATGTATGAAAAGAGTGCGAACCCAGGGCGCCATTCGATGTGTCGACGATGATCTGAAGTGAACGTTGAGAACTCCAACCGTAACGCATATGGAAAGAGTGACCAAAATCATTGTAAACAACAGATATTTGCCCAAAAGAGGTACCGCCAGACTCGTAGGCTTTACACATAATACATTTTATCAGCAATTATAATTAAGTAAAAGTATTACCGGAATTATTTCCGCCAACAGTAGAAAGAACACTGTGAGCGCCACTAAAATCGAAATAGAGAGGGTCACTTTTTCCCCACTATCTGATGGTAAATAAAACACTAAGACTGTGAGGAATGAGATGCCAACACATGGAATAATCAGATTGACGGTATAGAAAAGTGTCTTTCGGCGCATCGTTATGTTAAACGTTATGTCTGGATATGGTTCGGGGCAACAGTCGAAATATTCTTCATTATATTGAGCAGGAACCAAAAGTATATCCCATTCAACACTCTTGTAAAAAGCACTCATATCTATTCCAATATCCACTGAATTAGAATCATCTTGCTGTTTGAAGTGTCGCAGATCTACCTATAAGTTAAGAATTTAGATTAATTAAGTATAATATGAATACAATTAAGTTTACACATCATTTATTTTTAATATACAGTCTAACCTCAATGTTGTTATATTTGTCTGTTGTGTATGACTTATACTTGATTTGGCGGAACACCCATAGCTAGAGACCGGACTTTGATGCAGAATGGTTGCACCCCGAATGCCTAATTTTGAATTATCAAGCCCTAATTTTCAAAATCCCAAAAACCAAAAATAAATAATTAAATGCATAAAATTCCATATTTATTCAGTAAATATAAATAAAATGAATATGCAACCATTATGCCTCAAAGTTCTGTCTCTACCCATAGCACTAATCAGGGATGCCCAAGGAAGAGGGTATTTTTTATTTGTCCCAAAATCAACTTAGATGACCTCCATGACCTCCATGACCTCTCAAATGACCTCTAAAGTAATTTTTCGGTGAACAATTTTTTTGGGACCCCCCTAAATTTCCGAAAAATTGCCATTCAAATCCAAGTTTACAGAAATCTTTGGTCACTTATTTGATGTCCAGAGTCCGGTAAAATTGTTATTTTGTTGATCCGAGCATCCCTTCATATCCCAGTACAAATACCCCCTTGGGCAACTCTGGCACTAATGTTTTAAAAATCTCCCTGTTGTCAGATTTTCTATATTGTTAGGTAATAAATTCTAAAAAATTATCCACATTTCTCTCTTCTGTAATGCTTTTATTGAGATTTCAGTGAAATGATTGCTCAAGCACATAATTAAAATTCTGTATTTGAATTGTAAAAGAATTTGTAATTATTCTTTGTTCTTCTAAGGGGATTTTAGGTGGAAAACACTACACAACTGAGAATTTCGATTATATAATAAAAAATAATTATTGAAAGACTCAAACCTCGTGTCCATCATAAGTCCAACTTCCAAACTTCATTAAACATGATTGCTCATCAAAAGGGAAATATTCGACATCTATTTTACAGGTACTTTTATAAAGCGCTGGTGGATTCCATACAACTAATCCAGTGTGGTATACTGTTGCCTTAGTCATTAGAGTTACCTCATAATTGCCGTCAGCATTATTGAACAGCACTATATCTATAAATGTACATAAATATTAGGATTTACCACCTTCACATTTAATAATTGATCAAATATAATTGAGCATATCAAAAAAGTTTATTTTACTACATCACCAGATTTAATGGAAATTAGCAATTGAAAAAGTCATCTTGATAGGGTTATGGATTCTTACTTAAATTCTGTGGGAAATATGCTCTAGTATTTCAATGCATGATTGTGCTTAACTCTTTTTATGCTTAATTGATTCAACTCTTTACTCAATATTTTAATGTAACTGATCAGGAATGTTATCCACCCATTTCCAGGATGTGCTAACGCTTTGCACAACTCTTTCATTATTTAATGATTGACTCAAACCCTTTCACTTGTCTATGCTTTTTATCATTCACTCATTGTCTCCCATTGAGAGCACATCTTTTTGTGACCAAGTATATTTTTAACTAAATAAAGTTATGTGATTACGAACACTGGTCTACAATTCATTAACGAATTTTATTTGGATTTTTTAAATGAGCAAATAAACAGAGTAAAACATTGAATATTTTATTTTTTTTCGCCAATGCAACACCATAATATAAGCCTTGCTGATCGTAAAGAATATTCAAGAGGTGCCGAAGAGGATTAACAGAGGGTATTTCATCTAGGGTATGAAGGGATGCTCGGACTAAAAAATAAATTTTTGTAAATTTACAAAAAACTAGGAGGGGACAAAAATCACCTAAAAATTACCTTAGAGGCCATTTGAGAGGTCATCTAACATGATTTCATGACAAATAAAAAATATTTCCCCTTCCTGACCTCTGGAATATTCCCATGAAGTTCAGTGATGGTGTTAGGAAAAGACCGTGGCTATTACAAGTTTAGTAATTTGTTGTAAAATTGTTAATTAGTTAAAATGTTATTTTAACGAAACTGACTCATTTACAGTATTTTTCATCGTTTTTCTCTACGGTTAGCGGTGTTTTTGCAGCTTTTTTGGCGTTCAGTGCTAATCAATGGGACCAAAGCGTGTGTAGTGCGAGAGCTTACACTCTTCTACAATGCTTGAGCCTATTGTTGCCCCATTCCTTATCATGCTTAGTTACACTGTTAAGCGAATCCAGTTAAAATATCGAATTCTTATAAAAGTGGCAAGACAAGAATAATAAAAATAAATTAGGTAAAAATTATTTTATTGTATAATAGCTTCCTCAAATATTTATTGATCAAGGCCAATTATTATTTTTATTTTAGAACAAAAATAAAAAATATTATAGAAATATAATTATTTAATTTTTCAATTTTAATTTCTTAAGAGCACACAGTTTTAATTATTTATAATTAAAATAATTCACATTGTTCAAAATATACTTGAAAAATAAAATAATTTCTAACCTATTCATTTTTATTATGTTTGTCTTGTTATTTTTATAAGCATTTTGGACTACTTAAGATACCCATTGATAAGAAATGTCTTTCTGGAGAAATGATGCGATAAAATGTTTAGAACTAATTTCTTGATATGAAAATTATTTGAATATCTCAATTGTAAAATGACAGTTTACTTGATAATATTATATTAAATTTATCTTTGATAGATTATTTAACGATTGTTTAATATCTTATAACTTGCACTAATTAAAGTAATATACCTGGTAGCCAGATATTTTCTGCAGGCACATGTATCATATCGACTCCTCCATAATCTGCTGGTTTCCAGGTCAGTTTATAATCATACCAATTCTGTAAAATTGTTTATTCATAAAATCATCTATCAAGGTATTAATATCTAAAATTTCACATTTGTGCGCTTCACTCACTGACTAACAACATGACTAACAACAAACTCTTGACAAACAAATGATTACACAATGAATGTCACAAAAATCACGAAAAGGTTTTCCACAATCTGAGAACATATGATATCCTGATTATGTTGTAATCATAAATAATTTGCATCTTTCAAACTCAAATCATTTAAAAATAGCTTTAAGTTTAGTTAAACTTTGATTCAAATATCTGTTTAATTAAAACTATGAGATATATGAAAAATGAAGTTTACAAGCTTATTTACCTGCTCCAACCACAAGTTTGTTGTCATCACTTGTTGTTTAAGGTTCTAATAATTAGAGAATCGATTTAGTGCTTAATTGTAAAAAGAATGGAATATTACTGACAATATCGATGAGTTGCGATAATTTCAGTCCTAAATTGACAGTCAATTTGTACGAATGATTTTTTGAGGGTCTGATCAGTCGATTGTCTAAATTAATTGTTTATAATAAACATTTTGAATATTTTATACTTTTAGAAGACACCCTACACTTATAGATAAACAAGGAGAGAAATCCCCAAGTTTAAAAATTGAGATCATAAAATCAATATACATCAGGGGTGCGGAAGGTACCCGACCTCAGGGGGTCTCTCAGACCAAAACATCAAGGGGGTATAGGGGGGTATTTTCCAGACTCACCGGGGAAAAATCACAGCCTTTTTTCTAAATCTCCAAAATTTCGAGGGGGGATATCGGGAGAAAAATTTTTCCTAAATTTTGCCACCTCGCTTCGCTCCGCAATAAACACATGTGGTCCCTCCTTTGAGGTTTTTTCGGACTCTCCAAAACTTCGAGGGGGGGTTAGTGTGAGATAATTTCCCCCAAATATTTGCCGCCTCGCTTCGCTTGGTGGGGGTCTGATTTGCCTCAAATCTAGAGGGTCTCCTCAAGCTCAAAAACTAGGAGGTATTTGGGCTATACCCCCTCTCGGCACCCCTGCCTTCACTGCTATATATGCTGCTAATTTGTTGACTAAATCTAAGGATAGCACTAAATTTTAGAGAAACAAGCTTTGGATCAAATTAATAGGCACTACATCGATGGGTAAAAATTATTTGCTTCTCTTAATTCACCAAAGAATATGCCCAAATCCTCACGAAGATTTGGGCACATCCTTGTTTATTATCAATATTCTCTCTCAGGTAGCTCAATATCCTATAGAATCTAAAACAGCCTCAAACCCTTTAAAAATTGCTTTAAAACTGTTTTCAACAATGAATTTTAAATTTTCAAAATTTTTTGAAAGCGGGGAGGGAGGGTTGGTGGGTAGGTGGGGTTGACAAAACTAGATACTACATTCTTTCGATGTAGTGAAAAAAACCCTTGAGACATATTTTACAAATATCAATTATATGTAATTTGAACTAATTTTATAATAAATGAACTACGAAAATTTTCAAAGACATATTGAGTAACTCATGCTCAAGATAAATCAATTCATTTTAACGATCATTAGAATATTGATTAACAATATTTTATAAAATGCAACTTACAATCAGAGAGAAGGTCATCGTGGAGCCGCTTTGCAGCCGGGTGTGCACCTAGACCATTCAAATGGTATGCACTTAAAAAAGTCAAAATAGACAGTAATTTTTGATAACTCGATATTTTCGATAGCATTTCAATTCAATAATTTGGATTAAAATCAGATTTAAGCTTATTTTGTGATTAAAAGCATTTAATTGTAAAATTGTGAGCAAACATATAGTGAATGTCTGGCGCTTCGCTCTGTAGAGGAATTTTGTCTTTATTTGTAGTGAATTCGAGAATCAGTTGCTTTTGCGCTCCGTTTTCTTCATCCAAACGATCGTTGAAGAATACAACTGCTTAGTAACGGATGCGGTGACTATCGTTGCTATGACTTCTATGTATATCCATCACTAAAATAATGAACTTTTACTCAGAATTTCTTTTTCGTGATCAGTAATATGATTCACAGTATTGCCATACCTTTCACTTTACTACAGTATTATTGCTTTGAAACAAAAAACATAATTAAAACTATTTGAGAACACAAAAAATGTCAGTTATCTGTTGTTACCTATATACTTTATTATTCTATTTATTTCTTATGATTAAAATGATGCATGTCTAAATGGATTCGTTTGATTGAATTCATACCTGAATTATTCCAATATATAATAATAAGTACACAGTCCATATTAACCTTTATATACCCCTCGTTATAATCCCTTCCGAGTTATAGTGAGTTAAACCAGGGATGCGGAAGGGGTGTATGCCCCCTAGTTTTCAAGCTCGACGAGACCTCCCCCTAGATTTATCAGATCTGGCCTTAGGCAAATCGGATATCCCCCTGCCGCCGAGCGAAGCGGCAAATCTTTTTTACCTTGGCCCCCTTTGCATTTTTTCCGACGAGTCAGGAAAATAACCCCCCTATATCCTCTATTTTTTTGGTGTGAGCGACCCCCTAAGGTCGAGAACCTTCGCCACCTTGACTTAAACGTAAAACCATTTGTCAGATAAGCAATAGATGGTAATGTTAAAATAACCTGGTCCCTCTGGTTATAATCTTTGACTACTGCATCCACTATAATAATTTGAGCTTATTTGACAAATTTAGTCTTTTAATTGAGATTAAGACTTAATTACCAGTGCATATTAAATTAATCATTTGACAGTAGTCAAATATTATTAGTACATAACATGTACATTAACTTAGCATAACTTAGTTTATTGCTACCCGGCACATTGAATTCTAATTCAGGGATGGGCAAGAGAGTAAAGCCCAAATGCCCCCTAGTTTTTGAGCTCGAGGGGACCCCTCTCGATTTGAGGCAAAATATACCCTCTGCCTTTTAGGAAAATTATCTGCCACAACCCTCAGGGTTTTTCTGACGAGCCAGTAAAAATGCCCCCTATACCCCCTAATTTTTTTGGTCCGAGGGACCCCCTAACATCAAGGATTTTGCCCATCCCTGATTCTAATTATTCAGAGTAGTGGTCAAAGATGGGTACCCATGGCCCATGGGTCCCCAGACCCATATGGGTATGGGCTGGTTTTGGGCTTTGA
>JAQGCS010002230.1:0-10777 GCA_034702105.1 Fuscozetes fuscipes
CATAGAAAACTGGTCATCTTTCTATTTTCCGTTTTGATGGGTGCTTTAAGAGTTTATGAGTGCACCTACTATTCATTTGCACCCACTTACTATCAGTACAGTCCTCTTAAATTAAGCGAAACCGAAGCCGCAGATATGTTAATAGCATTTACCATACCATACACTGTATTCCGAGGACTGAGTTGTTTGATAGCACTGAAAGTATTGCCTAAGCATATGCTGTCCGCTCACTTCCTGGTCAGCGCTATTGGTATCGTATGTCTGGTATTTGGCCAATCTAGCATGGTGATGCTTTGGTTGGCTAATGTTGTCATTGGAATCGGTGTCTCGGCTCTCATTCAAACAAGTTTTGCATTTGTCGGTCAATACATACGAATGACTAATACGATCGGAACGATTCTAATAATATTCTTGGGCTCTTTCAACATCGCTCCGCCCTATGTCTTGGGTCTGTTCATCAAAGATAATTCTATTTCGTTCGTTATCGCAGAAGGAGTAGTGCTTTTCATCTGTATCGCCCTCTTTGCCATAATTTTGTTTTTCATAAGAAAGAATGTGGAAATAGAAAAAGCTAGAATCAATTGTCAAATACATGTATTAACATCTATTAATTAAATAAAATTTAATAATTATTCGATATTTGTTACAAATATAACTTTGAGTTTATATATTTTATGCAATTATAAATAACTCGGTGATAAAATCTGTGTATCGAATGCACCTTTTGATCCTTTATGTGGAAAGTCATCTTCTACTGTCAATTAGCAGGTGAATTTAGTCTTCGATTCCAGTGAAGAAATGAGTTCAATTGACCATCTTGTTTAACATTTAAAGGACTTTAGAATTGCACATACTCTTCTGCGTGCGAATTAATACACCAGAAATTTCCAAAATTTCCAAAAATTCACCAAGCTTTGATCGTATAAAGTAAACACTTTAATACAAATAATTTTATAAAAATGATCAATAGTCAATTTAAAAAGAAAAATTAATTAATTGTAAGATTTTTATTAGAATATATATTTAGTTTAAATTACTGACTATATTATATTCGTGCAAATAAGAAGATGAAATTTTAAAAAAATCATTCGAGGATTAATTTCATCCTTAATATGCATACGGTGCTTGCGGTGAATCAGGAAGAATATATGTACTTTAAAATAATCTAAAAAGGTTATATCGATGGAAATTCAGATATATTTGCCTTTATTACCATTATACACCTAGTGACAAAAATCAAAAATCAATGACATATAAGTAGAGTTTTGAACAAAAATGAATCACTATATAAATGAATAAAATCTTTGTTCATTTGTATAAATAAAAGCATAAATTAATGATTCATATTTGCTTGTTCATTTTTGAACTCAGAAAAGGTTTAGAATAGTTTGATCTATCAATCATTTTATACTAAAGAAGAAAAGTGAATCTTAATTCACGTTCTTGGAAGCTTAGCTTAACTGGCCAGTATGGTACCAAGAAATGACCAGCTGCCGATAAAAAGTATTAACTTGGATTCAGCTGGCTAAAATATTAATAAACATGTAAATTTGGAGTTCCTTGGGAGTTTTTAATAAAAGGACTTTAGATGTGAGTTATAAAATTAAAATGTTTATTAATATTTTACAAATTGAATTGAGGTTTATATGAATCTTTTATTAATTAAGGTTATATCGATTCAAGGCAAATTGTTCCATTTTGGTCTAAATATATTTGTCAATGCTCAATTCGTCAAATTGTTTTTCAAATTCGAAAAAGGAAATCGAAATTCTGTCGAGCTAATTAATTAATGGGATAATCTAATATTTCCTTTTTAATCTGTGTCATTTTTTTCAATAAAAAAGGTAGACAAGTTCAATTTTTATACATTCCAAGAGTGTTTATTTTTTCAAATTTCAGAGACCTCGATTAGTTTAAAAAAATTAAAATGAATTTTCGCTTGATGATCTGTTTTGTTATTATGTGTATGTAAAACTCGATTTATCTACATGATCATATTCAATTATAATAAAATATTATTTTTTAAATGCCTAGGTGGAATCGCTGTAATTGAAGCTGAAGATATTGGCTTCACTATTATAACTTACTTGAACAAGTGTGAGGGCAAGTATGTTGCTAGTTACACCAGGATTCAATTGGCGTCGGCAGATTCAAAAAGCTGTCAATCGACTATAAAAAGTCCAGACACATCTCTACTTATCCAGAGCACTAAACCTGATGAGTCGGCAGTTAACGAAGTTAAACGGTTAACTGTATCCCGTTATGAACAGGGGGGTGAGCGTCACATTTATGACAAACACTGTTTACCAGTTAATTCAATTCTAGGATCAAATGTTTTGGAAGCACTTAGCGTGGTGACCAGTGGTCCCCTGGCAGGCAAATTCACCTACTACAAAACTGTTTTTTCAAATCTGGATAACTTGAGGAAATGCTCCACCTTCTTTTGGGGATTGAGACGTTTGGAGTTCATCACTTCAACTAATAACGAGTTACTTATTAGCGAACCACTGACCGAAAGTGCCCTAAAAAGTGTGATGACATCAGACAAACCTTTAGAAGCCTTCCGAAAAAGTTCCAACACCAATTGCAAGGGAACAGAATATATTTTTTAAAACAAATGTATGTTCAATTCAAATTAAATAACTAAAATTTAATTATATTCATTTTAAACAGTCAAAATTTTCCCATTTTTTAAAGATCTTGTTTAGTTAAAAGATCTTGTGTATTGAATTCCTTAAATAAAATAAAATTGAAAAATTTTAGTTTAAGCTAAATGAACTTAACTTGGACATAATAATCTTTATTTTGTTTAAATTGAATCCTGATTTTTTCCAATTCTAATTGATATTTGATACAGGTCAAATATTTTAGACATGTGATATTAATAACATAATTTAAGCCTTAACAGCTCGCATATACACTTTATTCTTGGGTCCTCTAGACAGTAATTTATCCCTGGTATCGATTACATCTTCCGTCATAGTATTGGGTCCAGGAACCAGCTTATAGTTGAGCAACAACTTTGCCAGGGTCAGCTTCATTTTGAGAAAAATTAGCCGAAATCCCATACAACTTCTGGGTCCACCGCCAAACACTTGCCAAGTACCCGAAGTTCTATATTTCTTTTGTTCGGGGCTAAATCGCATCGGGTCAAACTTCTCGGGGTCAGTCCAATAATCTGGGTCACGATGCATATAGTGTGTAGCAATGACAATTGTGGCGCCCTTTGGAATAGTCATGTCTTTATACTTGTAATCAGCCAAACATATCCTGGTGGTTCCATTAACATTAGGCGGATAGTGTCTGAGCGCTTCTTTCATCACACATTTGAGGTACTGGAGGTCCGTAACTGTATTGTAGTCTAACTTTCCTTCACTTTCGTACAATTCTTTGATTTCTTGTCTGACCTTTTGCTGTACCTCTGGATAGTTGACCAGAAAGTGTGTTATATAGACGAGGGCGTGGCTCGTCGTGTCCAGACCTCCAATTAGAAATAGAATACAGTTGGCTATTATCTCATCCTCGGTCAATCGAATATTTTTTTTGTCACTCTTCAGTGGTTTAATGACATTGTCTTTTTGAATGACCCCGCTATTTTCATTCTTCATTGATTTCAGACTATCAGCAGTTAAATCATTAACAACGTCTTCGCCGATCTCTGAATCAAACATCGCCTGTAATAAGTCATTCGGCCGATGACCAGGATATTGTTTTCTAACACTTACGATATGAGCGGATACCCACCAAAGTATACCTATTGCATTGCTCATGAACTTGGTATATACCAACTCGGCAATTCCTCTTAAATAAAGAATAATATCTTCTAGCTCAGGGAAACAGTCGGCCATCAAAAGCATTACTCTATTTATTTTCAATTTATGATATTTTTCGAGGGATTCCATCAGCAGTTTCTTCTCTATACTATTCTGTTTGTATACATCATTACCGAACACACTTTTAATCATCAACTCGAGGGTCAGCCCATTATATAAGTCATGCATATCGAACTCCTCTCCAGTTTCTACTTTTTCCTCGATAATAGAGAGGAAGCTATTAATAGCCACATCCATATTTGGTGTTAGTTTCTTCAACTTGGCAGAGCTGAAAGCCACCGAGATTAGTCTCCGATTTTTTTGCCAATTTTGTCCTCGAGCAATGTTCAAAGCGCCGCCATTTCTGCTATGAGAGTGGAAGTATCTCAAGTAGTCCGACCGATCGGTGAACTTTTCAAAGTTCTTCACTTGAATATCCTTTACCAATTGAGGGTCAGCCACCAAAATAATAGGTTTGCCACCTCGGTAATAGCCCACTATTTTGCCGTACTTTTGAATCAATCGTTTGTGTTTCTCAACAATTGGAAGGCCTTTCATATCATACATATTACCATAAATGAGATGAGGTTTAGGGCCAGGTATGCCGCTCCGACTCAGAAGTGACATTTTCTTTACTCGACGGTAATACCACACAACAGACAATACAAAGAGTCCGATCAAAAGCCACATTTTATCTAAAAATACAAAACTTCCAAGAGCTAAAAATAATTATATGTATTATTCGCTTGATTTTTGAAATTTAATGTAATTAGTTAGAACAAATGAAAAATCTAGCCTCAAGTTGAAACGAATTAACCGTAAAATTTATATTAATTTTGATACTTTATTAATATCCAAAAGTCAGTAATGAATGAATAGATGAGTCAAAAGAGAATCACTCTTATTATTCACTTATCACGATATATACATATATGTAATTATATATGTGTAATTTGATGCCACTTCTCATTCGCTGTTAGAGTATAGAAATCACACTTACCAGGTATAATTGGTTGAATTATTATATCAAAATAATGGAAAGTCGGGTATAACTTATGCACTGATACTTTAACAACAAAATTAATGTGAAAACGAGAAACTAAGTTAAAAACAATTCTTTGGAAAAATTTTTGCCAACAATTATATAATGGAAGAAATATAAATAAAATAAACCCACGTCAATTCACATGAACTTGAAAATTAAATAGTTTCAATTATGCTCACTCATCTCGTTCATTAGAAATCTAGTATTGATTTCTAAAAATATTTGTTCTTTGTTGTGTTTCAGTTTTCGCACAAGAAATACCTTTCCTTGAAATTTACGGAACGCATGTGTGTGCGTTCATCAAATAAAATGACATTGATTACCACAAATCACTGCCTAACTTTTTCAATATAGTTCGTCCGAACTGTCGTTTGAGATGCCCTTCGATTAGATCAAACTGATTGTGCAGTTTTGGTAAGTTAGGCAGTTCATTTGCGATGTGAAAAACTGGTCGGAATTTTCTACTGTCCTTCAATTTGTATATTTTTATGTTAGGGTTTTCCCCTAAATCCTGTGGAAGGTATCAGGGGGTATCTTAGGATATCTTGCCATTTGATCGCTAAATTGTCCTAAAGGCAATTTAAATTCACTAATAGTGATCATTTATCAAATTATTGTTAGAATCGAGTAAAGAATGGTAAAAGGTTCTAGTTTGACTGAATTTTATTAACAAAACAGTATCTTGGTATTTACCTGGGTTATCTGTATTAATGTTTTTCTTAAAATTTTAATTTTAAAGAATAAATGTATTACTGAAAAAAATGAAATATGTTCGCTGTAAACAAATGTTGCTAGCTAAGAATGTTAAGCGCCTTATTCTAGGAGTTGTCATTTTGAATGTTAAATTTGCATAACTCTGATCTCATAGTTATTATTTTTATTAACACTAATTATTCTAAATTATTTTGAATAACTCTTTTTACTTAAATTTTTACCTTATATAGTGTTATAAATTTGTAATCTGCGCCCCACATGTCAGTGGGGGTTCCCCAGAACTTTCAAAATTTTAGATTATGATTTAATGTCCCTAGGCTATTTTTCATAAACTCAATGTTGAGGTCATTTTTAAATTCAACAAAACGTCAACAGATTCTGTGAATGATATTATGAAAAGGGCATTGAAAATGTAGTCAATTACTAAGTAATATAAATGTACTAGATATTGTGTAGATGAACTTTGAAATGACGATCAGTTCTGATGAATAAGAGAAAGCTTTCTGATTAAATTTTAACGAATATATTAAAGGAAATAATTATTTATTCCTAGTGTAACTTAAAGTTAATTTATCCTAGTTTAAATCGGAGAAGGCTAATCTAAGTGATAAACATGCAATCGGTTAAATTGAATGAATTGAATGAAATGGGTGAAAATCATAATTATTCTTTGATTTCGAGTCTCGAAGAATACCGAAACTTATATAATAAGTCGATTGAAAGCCCGCAACGGTTTTGGTCACAAATCGCCGAACATTTCTATTGGAAAACTAAACCGACAAATGAGTTCTATTCCTATAATTTTGATCCCATCAAAGGACAGGTGTTCACCGAATGGATGGTCGGCGCCATCACTAATGTTTGCTACAATGTTGTCGACAGGAATATCGCCAATGGTTTCGGGCAATCAATTGCTTATTATTGGTATTTAATTACACTTTTAATTAATTAAAAAAAATAATTTTGATTTTTTAGGGAAAGCAATGACTCGAAGACCAGACGACAGATAACTTACAATCAACTGCTTTCAGAGGTCTGTAAGTTCGCTAATGTTTTGCGCGATTTGGGCGTAGAAAAGGGGGACAGAGTCGCCATTTATATGCCCGTCACTATTGAATTCGTTGTATCTATGCTGGCCTGTGCCAGAATCGGAGCTGTTCATTTAGCAGTGGTTTGTGGTTTACCTTGCATACAATTTTGAATGGGGTTTAATTTGCTCAAAGAATAACATTGACAATTAATTTTTTAAAGTTTGCTGGCTTTTCATCCGAAGCTCTGGCGGATCGTATGCTGACTGCAAATTCCAAAATATTGATAACAGTTGACGGCGCCTACCGTTCCGATAAATTCATCGATTTTACAAAAATTTATAAGCAAGCAATTGTTTTATGTCATCAAAAGTATGAAATAATTGTTGACCTGGCAAATTCTAAACTCATTTTGCCTAGGAATCATGATGTTAGGCATTGTATTGTCAAACAACACTGTTCAAATACTCCAGTAAATAATGGTGATCATAAACTTAGTTGGGATAAACTTATGCTAGAAGCCTCTGAATTGTGCGAACCCGCTTGGATTGATGCAGAGGACCCATTGTTTATTCTTTTTACTAGGTCACTATTACAAGCTTATATTTAGATATTTATAAATGCTTTTATAGTGGAAGTACGGGTAAAGCCAAGTGCATAGTTCAAACAACGGGTGGTTATTTACTATGGGCATATACACAGAGTAAGTACATTTACAATTGCAGAGCGGGGGATGTCTTTTTCTCGACCGCAGACTTGGGATGGGTTGTCGGACATACATATAGTGTTTATGGAGCTCTGGCTAATGCCAGCACTATTGTGCTCATGGAAGGAACGCCATTCCATCCAAATGTAGAGAGGATTTGGCAGATTGTGGAGCGGTATAAAGTAAAATCATTGTTGAGCGCACCTACCACTATTAGAACTTTAATGAAATACGGCAACAATTTTGTGACCAAGTACGATATCAATTCTCTAAGAATATTGTCATGTGGCGGAGAGTCTATTGACCAAGGAGCTTGGCATTGGTTGTGGGATATTGTTGGCCAACAGAAATGCACCTTGATTAACAATTATGGACAGACAGAATCGGTTTGTAAAAATGTTTGCGATTTAAATTTCAAGTAAGGTTATGATAGGCTGGCGCGATGTTTTGTCATTTTTCTGGCCCTTTTCCAATGAAACCTGGTGCTATTGGTCTGCCATTTTTTGGAATAGATCCAGTAATTGTCGACCAAGAGGGAAATGAATTGAATGGTGAGGCACATGGGTATTTGCTTCATAAAAGACCATGGCCAGCTATTGCGCGAACAATTGAAGGAAATCGTAATCTTTATATTGAAACATATTTTGGAAAGTTTCCTGGATATTATTGTTGTGGAGATGGTAAACATATTGTATTTTTTTTATGACCAAGTTAAATTATATTTTGATATTAGTTGTCCGAAGAGATAAAGATGGCTTTTATTGGATTTGCAACAGAATGGATGATATGCTCAATGTGTCAGGTCACTTATTATCACTAATTGAGGTAGAGAATATAATCCTTGAGCACAAGGCTATTGCAGAAACAGCGGCAGTGGCGGCAAACCATTCAATTAAAGGACAGTCCATTCATGTTTACCTCGTTCTAAATGATGGCTATTCATTCGATTGCAGTATAAGTAAAAGTGTCAATCAAAGAGGTTGGTCATTTTATTTTTTGGGTGATACCAAATTAAGAAAATTATCCCCAGAAGACAAATCTTGTAATTATTTATTCTATATTTGTTCTTGATAAGTTCGTGACAAGCTAGGAAGCATAGCTCAGCCAGATGTCTATCATGTGATCAGCGCTATACCCAGGAATAGAACAGGAAAAGTAATGCGAAAATTGCTTCAGCAGGTATGCTGTGATCAACTCGGAACATTTGACTTCTCAACAATGGCTGATGAGCATATACTGGAAGAATTAAAACTCATCCAGCATTAATTTTATTCTACAAAATATGATTTTTTTTTGTTATTTTAATCAATAAATAAAAATAACTTAATTACAAACATTTTGAAAATATAAAATATCATGCAAAGGTTTGCAATATGTCCAATAAATTACCATTTTTAATAAAAATTTGGAATTATTATCATGAAGTATTTATCTAATAATATTGTGAACCTTCAGAAATCAAAGATCTACTATAACTCACTTCTATCTGGGTGGATAGAACATAACACTAACTCTTAGTATACTTCACTGCTATTCACCTTTCATACAACAATCACTTTTATAATATTTTGGTGTTTGGGTTATAAGTATCTAATTATTCAAAGCCTGTATCCTCTAAATTAGTCCACTTTATAGTCGGTTAAATCAACACTTATTGAGCAAGTATCAACCAAATCTATGCTTGTTCTCAATATTTTCATTCAATTCTTTGAATAATATATAATATAAATAATGTTATTTCTAAGATTCTATTGAAATTTATTCAATTTAATACATATTTTATAAAGGTAGTTTTACTCCTCTAACAAGATAAAGAATTACTTATTTTGAAATTGAATAAAATTTTGGAATAACATAAGAAACACTCAAAGCATGTAGGATCTTCCTGTGCAAATTGTAGTGCAGCCTCTTTTGAAAGCCCCAAAAGCGCCGTTGGGTGCCAGGAATATATTCAGATCCAATTTTTGGTTAATCATTAGCATAGCACTTCTGGACGATACATAGGAGTAACCAAGGATAGATGAACACTTTTTCAAATAAGCTGCTGAGAGATAAATGACTTTCTGATAAAGGTATCTAGCTTGCAGTGGACCGCTTGTCGCCAACCAGAGTGTTTCAACTTGGTTGTAAGCTGAATTATAAATTATATAGTAAATATTAATAAAATAAAATGGCGCTCAAATCAATTGAATAACTGACCACCAGCAGGATACTCTGATCTGGCTAACACTTGAAGTGAGATCACAGATCTCTGGCTGCTTGCATTGCACTGAATGAGTTGGTTTGTGATACCTGTACCATTCACTTGACTGCAATCAGGAGCCAGGGTGCCCTCAGCCAGGAGTGTATAGTTGGCAGCGTCTGGTCCTTCACAAGTATTATAGTAAGCCATGTACAAGAACTGTTGTGAAGCTGGTAATAAAATATGATTGGGATAAATTCAAAATAATAAAATAGTATATATTACCTTGAGCTTCTACCAAAGCGATACCTAAAGCAATTAATAAAATTCAATTAATAATTGTATTAGCAATCAACATCACAATTATAATTACCAAATAGAATTTGGCAGAGTGCAACTAAAATGATTGAGCTTTTCATTTTAACGAGGAGTTTGTAAATGAAACTGTATGTCCAAGTTGAATTAGCTAACGATAAAATGTATTGGAGTTTATATACAATTTAGTTGACCTGGTCTCCTATTTGAATTAGATTATTGAATAATTTACATATTGATTAGCATATGTCTTAATAAAAAGGTGAAAATACCTAAATTAGTTCAAATAACAATTTGTACCCAGGAAAAGGACTGAAAAGGTTAACACTATTAGCATCTGAATAATTCTTGCATAAAACATTTAGAAAAATTTCCTAGTTTCAATTTGTCGAAATAACGATATACGGCATAGTTTCGTCGGTTCGTTGGTCTTACCATTGATTACTTTGTTTCCAAAATTCAATACAATTCATAAAATATTTTAACCTCTGTTTGATTTATTGAATGGCACTGATAACTAAGAGTGTCCTAATATTCTGCTGGAATTAAACTATTCAAATAAAACAAGCTATTTATTTTATAATAGTTAATATAAATTTTCAATGAGTAATAAATGAGTAGATCTTTGTCAGGGGTGCCGAAGGGGGTATAGCTCAAATACTCCCTAGTTTTTGGTCCCGACGAGATCCCCCTAGATTTGAGGCAAATGGGACTCTTCGTCTTTTTTCTCCGCCGAGTAAGAAAAAATACCCCCCTCTATACCCCCTGATTTTTTGGTCTGAGGGACCCCCCTGAGGTCGGGTACCTTTGGCACTCCTGATCCTTGTTTAGTTTAATTTCTAATGTTTTCCTTAAGAATTTGTGCAAAGACAACAGTCATATACAGAGCCCGCCAGCCAATTTTGCAATGGCAATGCTGAAGCTATATGAGTAAAGTTTCATACAGACAAAACTCCATACAAAAACAAAAAGATT
>JAQGCS010002231.1:0-10767 GCA_034702105.1 Fuscozetes fuscipes
ACCCGACGCCTAGTCTTAATCTTCTTAAGCGCTTTGCTTATACCCGTCTCGTCATTCTTTATACGATGTCCCTCATCGCAGATAATCAAATGAGGGCCGGGATCCACCAGAGCCGATAAGAGTCGCTTTGTGTCTCGTATTTCACTCTTACAATAATCGTCAGGTTTTTCGACAATTTTGGCGCAATTGGAAGTCATTCTTTGGTACTTCTCGTATCCCATAAGAAGAACACCTCCAGAATTGTGCCACAAAGAGATTTCGTTATTTCTTGCCTTAACACTCAGTTTGTCGACTGAAAAGACACCAAAGTGTCGATCCTTTTCTGACAGCCATTTGTTAAACTCAAAGATCCAATTGTTGAGTACATTGACGGGCATTATAATGAGTACCGTCTGAGCGGAGGTTTCGCGCAGAAAAATGTCAACCAATGCTATTATCTGAAGAGTCTTTCCCAAACCCATCGAATGACTAAGAATACAACCGAATCCTTTCTCGATATCAAAATTAGTAATCGATTCAATCAAATTGTCGTAAAGAAAGCGAATGCCACCGATTTGGTGACTCATTACACTTTTGGTAATTTGTGGCGCCAAGTAAATAGGCTTATCCTTGTGAATACTGTGGCCAACATTGACCAAAACCCGTCCACTATTGTCAAGACAATTAAATTCGTCGTTTGTGTGTTGAATGAAATTATTGGTGTCTTCAGCATCGATGTGGACATCAGTTTCCAATGACTTGGCTTCGAGACCACTATTTTTCAATCGATTGATGAGATGTTTAATACGTTTGGTTTCATCACTTCTGGCAGAACGGGTCAAAACATCTAAATCTTTGTCTTCAATGAAATGAAATTCCTTCCGAAAGTCAGGTCCTTTTCTCTTATGCGGCGCTGACTTTTGAGTTGATTTTTCCTGTAATTTAATCATTTCTTATAATTAATTGTTTGTTAAACAAGTTTTAAATTGACCTCAAAAGCGGGATAAGAGATATTATCATCGCTAGACTCAAAAGAGTTAAATGATTTGTCGGCAATTATGTAGTGGTCATCTCTACCATCACTACAATCAATGGCCAAAGATTTGTTGAAAGACTCATCAGAAGTGGTCGATAAGTTGATCACTTGAGTTGGCCCGCAGTCGATGTCACTGATTGAATTATCCGTCTCATCCAAAATGATTGAATCTGATATGTCTTTATATTTGAGTCCTTTAGACTGATTCATAATATTTATTGGTTGGGTCCGATACTTGTATTCGTGGGTTATTTGGTCTATCAATTGGTTTAAGACCATTCGTGACTCACGAACAGAGTCTTCGTAATCGAAATAATTGAGTAATAATCGACTGTTTGTCCCAAAATTGTCGGATGATTTGTCAGCGTTTATGAAGTGGCGACCGATACGAGTGGCCAAAGATTTGTTGAGTGACTCATCAGAAGTGGTGGTTAAGTCGATTGAGTCGATTGAGACAACTTGAGTTGATTTGCATTCGTCATCACTGATTGAATCATCCGTTTCAACCAAAATGATTGAATCTGATATGTCTTCATAGGTGTGTCCATTAGAGTGACTCATATGATGAGCCATAGTATTGACTGTTTTGTGTCAAACACTTGTATTCGTCGCTTATTTCATCTATGAATTGGTTTTTTAGTCAATAATTTTAACTAAAAGGACACTTTTTGTAATCCAAATAATTGACTAGAGCGTTCAAATTGAAACTTTTAAATTGTTTCAAATGAGATATTCGGATAAAAATAAGTTACTCTGGGTAAAATTTCTTGCCAAATGACTTGGATATTATGAAATATTTTCTTATAATTTGTTCAATATTTTAAGTCTAATAAATACATTTTCGCTTTCGAGGTTCAATTGTACCTATCTCATATTGGGCTTGACATCAACTGTATTTGTATGGTTTCTCCCCCAAACTCAATAAAGTTGAAAGAACAAGGATTTATATATATCTTAAAAATCTATGAACACATTTATTTAAAATATATTTATAGCAATAAATCATTCGATGAATAATAAAAAGTTATCTCAAAAATAATACCAAAAATTGAAAAAAATGTGTAAAATAAATGAATCCTTTCATTGAAATGTCATATGAAATAAGTTTGAGTCGTTTACTCACAAACTTAATGATTGGTTAATCTGTAATCGAGTTCTGAATTTCTTAGCACTTCATGAAAATCAAAGACAAAAAACAGAAATGAATAACAATTTTTCATTTATTCTTTTCTATTCTGGTTTATTATATTTTGCTGCCTCTCCTCCGAGTCCTCTGTCATGAAGAAAAAGTAACAAAAATATAAGAAAATCAATACCTTAGTGTTGCAAAGATATGTTTATGTGCTGTGCAACGATGGTATTGTCTCTATAGATGATATTCTGTGCAAATCCTAGTCATGTAAGTTAAGGCTTAGAAAGTTATATGTATTTCCAAATGGGATCGCATTCCTAATATGTGAGGCATTGTCTTCTCTTTTATTCTTATTTTTTGCTTCTTATTCAAGAGTTGATGACATCACAGATGAAATACATTCGCATCACTGATATAAGAGATAGGGATTTGCAATACAATCATGAAGTCAGCCCCAACTCAGTCCTACCATTGTATGAGACTTTTTGTTTGAATTTTGTTTCGTTTGATTAAAAATTCTTTGCCTTATCTCTGATTTTGTTTCATTGCAATCAATGAAATGATTTCTCAGATATCGATTCAAATATTATGTTTCCCTTATTCTTATTCATAGATTATTTGAGCCATCAATTACTCCAATGATACTAATCATCAAAAGTCATGAAAATTTCAATTTGAAAAATGAATTTCCTCTTCATTTCATTCATTATGTTGTCATCGATTCTAAATATTTTTCGATGAACGCCACAAATGAATAATTATTTAATTCATTAATGTAGAAGAAATTGAAACCAAAATAATTTGTTTCGCTTGAATTTTAAGTTCAAAACAAATTCTGTGCCCTAAAGGAAGGCATAAAAAATTTGTTGAATTTACTAAAAAACAAGAAAAGAATTTTTCAAGAGTTTAGACTTGAAGTTCACTTCAAAGAGGATCCGACGTATATGTCATCCAATGTGATGAGTGCAATGTCTGGTGCTGTCCAACCCACCGCCACTTCCATCAATCCTTGTATTATTGTTTTCAGCTTTTTTACTGACTATGAGTCGATCAGTAGCTCTCACGAGTAGAGACATTTATCAATAGCATCAGCGGTAACGCTATATTCGGGTACATCTGAGAGAAATGGCAACAGATCGCACTCAAAAAGGGGTAAAACACTGATTCACTCTATGATGAAGTGAATCACGAGAAGGACTGGAAAATAGATGAGAATAGCAAAGAATGCAAGGCTTGCATAACCTGATGGCTCGCATATTATACGCTTCATAACCGACTGAACTCTTCTTATCTCTAATATATTTTGGGCAAAACTACTGCCATATATTCGCTGACTTTCATAGATATTCTTCATCGCATTCTTCGAGTTCTCATCGCTATTCTTCTGTTTGTGTCTTAAAACTATCGATAAACTGGAAGAATATGTAATATTCTGTGCGCTTCTGTTCAGAGCTCATAAAAAATTACTTTTTTTCACTCATTGTTATTATAATGTATGTCTACTTTTGGCACCTAATCTAATGTTCATTTTTTGTGTTGCTTTCAATTATTAAAACTCTTAGATCCAGTTTTAGGGCATATTATTTATCATTTATTTTTACGGTTCAAAGAATTTCTTTGTGACTGAACTCTATTTTTCTGTTGTTATTCGAGAAATAAAAATTGATTTTTTAACTAATAGTTTGCTTTCAACAGTAATTTCTTTGTATTGAAAATTTAATTTGTTTTCACTCGACTAATACGATTTCAAAGATGATTTATATAATTCTTCTCAGATGATATTCCCTACGAATAAGCTAATTTCATTTTTGGATACAAGCAAGGAAATTCACCAAATTGGCCTGGTTCACTTTTATTAGTGAACAAATCTATTTTAAATAAAATTTATGAACAATAAAATTTAATGCGATTTCTCAAATGAGCTGTATCAATTCAATTTAAATTCTCAATAAAACTCGTAAAATATTTTCAATTTCCTAAAAGAGGCAAAAATAAAATGAGTTATCATTTGAATGATCGCAATAACTGTTTGACTTTCTATGCAAATGACTGATAAGGATTCATATTCAAAATAAAAATGTTTCATCAGTTAAAGTTTAATCTAAATAATTCAAAGCATTTTTATTGCTTGCTTGAACTTCATTATGCTATTGAAAAATTAAAATATTTTCATTGAAAAAGTTTGCTGAGCAAATAATACATACAAGGGTAATTTATAAATGAAAATATTGACGAAAGAGTTTATTCATTAGTTCATTTACCAAAAGATGATTATATAATAAAATCATTTTCTTGTAAGACATTAATCAGAAATCCAAACATGAGATGAGTGTTAAGTAAATGAATTCAAATCAGAGATCTGTTGCATAAATGCAAATGTCTTTCAACACAATTGTGGCCAAAAATAACTTCTTTTCATATAACTGTTGTTTGATATTCTTTTCAAACAATTTTAAAAAAAATAACAAAAAACATGAGAAATGAAAAAATATTAAACAGAATTTGGAGAAATATTTTTCTCGATTAAGAATCCGAAATCAAAGGCAGAAAATATATATTCTTCACCTAAACATACCCTTAGGAATAAAGTTACTTAACTTTTGTTAAACTCAATCTTTTCGTTAGCATTTGAGAAGCGCACGACTCAAATGAAAAGCGATGTTCAGTATATTCTGTGCTATTTTGTGCCTGAATTGCAATATTGTATATAAAACTGATATTTATTGTAATAATAATAATCTTATTCTTCAATATTTTTCACCGAAAAAACATTTTCACTGAAAGTGTGGCGAACAGCGTTGTGTTGTGAGGGAAACCCTCTCCTTATGTGTTGCTTAGAGATAAACAAACGACCGAAAATGATTTATTGCCTCTAATATACCGAACCTCTAGTTTTGGTGCTTTAGTTTTGGCTTCTTTTTAGTGATGGAATACCGGCCCTCACTCTCATCACAGCATTATTTTTGTTTAGTTTGTGTCAAAGAGTCAGAAATGTTTTTCAATCACTTTTTTCTATGCACTCCTTTACGTCAGTCCTTTCAGTTCTGGCACTTGTAATAAGTCTGTATTTTGTTCAATACGTGTTCTCCATTCGTAGAGCACAGCACACAACCTATCACTCCATCCTTTTATTGACTTTGATTTTTTATACCCATATTATTTTTCTCCATCAAAAACAACACTCGATATTAAATTTTTGTGAGGTATGAGTTATGAACAGCTCTTATGGAGAGTCAAATCAAATTTGCTTTCAATTCCCGTTTTAATTAAATTTCTGACGAATTTTTTTCAATTAATTTTTTAATTATTCATTCATTCGCTCTAATCGTTAGACAATTCCCTTATAAGCGGAAGACTTTCGGAAACGTTTTCATAAACTAATTGATAATAAATTGCATCAAATAATGAATGTTTAAAATCATAGGAATTCGCGAATACTTTAATGAAAATTCTCATTGAATTGAATCAAATTATTTATTTAAAAGTAAAAGTTATAAATTTGATTAAAATTAATTAGTACTGAATTTTGAATGAGCTTGAATATATTTTCACTCACTATACTCAATTAAAACTGATAAATTAATCAAAGAATAGATTATGGGTTCTTGGAAATTTAATAAGAATTCCTTAATTCCTTTAATTCATAGACAATACCCGGAATCTCCGCCAAGTATTCTGCAAATGCCTTCTCCCAGACAACAGTCAGTCCCAACGAATCCGCCGCACATTCCATGTCTTCGCACACAGTCTAAGGCTTCACTCATTTGACTCATTATTATTATAACTGCGGGAATGGTATAAAAGAAATCATATTTTGAATAATTCATTAAAATTTTGATTAAACTCACAAATTATAGCTATAATTATCTTCAATGAAAGGGATGTGAAAATCGAAGCCATAATTGTTGTGTTTATACCCAAATGTCACTCAAATTCTAAAATACACTCAAATGAATTTTTATTCAAATAAACTTATGAAATGGAATTTTCAAGATCTTTTTGGATTATAATCTGATTGATGTGATGTTTGTTGATTCAGCAATCACATCCAAATACTTATCTATGTTTTAAATTTGTTGTGATTTAAAGAATAACTGTGCACGAATGTTTATACAAAGGCTCAGGTAGAAAATTTTCATCCTGCAACCAAATATCTTTCATTATAAAGTGGATTAAATTTCAGAAGTACATCCGAACATTGCATAAAGGCATTGAATTTCAATTAATAAAGAGAAAGATCATTTTAATCTGATATTTCATAAAACTGAACGAACTCATGATAAACATCTAATGAGTCTAATGTGATAATTTTTGCAAGTTTATATTCCCCGCATTCGTTTGTCAAAAGTAAATGATTAGAGGCTAACGATCGCATGACTTGTGAGACAAACAGTTTTTTTTGCACTGATATACACTTTTTTGTAGTTTTGCCAACTTTTACGACAAATTATGAAATATTGGTTTTGTTTGACTTCAACTTTAATGAGTTGTATTATATTTTGTTGTGTCTCTCCTCTCAAGTGCAGAGACGATGGCATCTCCTCTTCAGCCACAATAAAAACATACAATTTTCTACTGTAGTGTTCACTATCTGTTCGATGCATTACTCGATCATAATATGCGAGTCTTCAACACATTAAACAAATTGAAAACACGAGAAGATATGTATTGAAATTTGTTGCGAACATCACTTATGACAATAAGAGTCTATAAACTCTATAACAGAGCTGTCAAACATTTTTTCGAATATTAAAAATGTTGTGTAGCTTATTTTTATGCCCTTAGGAGAAATCAATAGTAAACAGAACTAATTCCACGATTATCCCAAAATTTAACCAAAGGAATGAAAATTCGTGTTTTTTGTCACAAATTTTCATTAAACGAACGATCAATTTGTTGATTGATTACATCAAATGCGTGGCTCTCAAAGAATTTGATTATTTTCTTGGTTTATATTTTGAAAACATATTGAATTCCTAACGAGAGTTGTCTGAGTCGAGGAAAAGGGATGGAAAGTAATATTCAGTGACTATAAGAATGTAAAGGAAATAAAGTAAAATATTTTCATTTTATCAACTTTTTTGTGACACAAGTATTTGTGTGAAACAAAATTTTTTCTATTCGTTAAAGAGTTGAGGCGAAGGCTTCCCATAGTTTGACACTTCAATAATTTAATATTAAGGGATTCCAACTCTTAGATAATATGTCACCGCTTGGGCTCACAGTCAAAGAATTTGTTGTTCAATAAAAAAGAATTAGCCGACTGTTCACTAGGATTGACCTGATTTTTGAAGCCTCTCTGCGTCTCTTTTCCATTCACTCATTTTTATAGCATCGGCTAAAAGTTGACTCAAACGACGACTTTCTGCGCGCAAATGATTTGGTTTGTGCTCCTAATGATTGATCACTTGTCTGTTCTGATTATGGACACCACTGATAGAAATGAAAGGCAATCGAGTAAACTATGATTTTTTTCATTTGGCCAACACTTCAGACTTAGATTTATTGGTTCTCATAGAGTGAGCAAAAGTCCACCGAAATTACATTTCCATATCTGTATTATTCGACTCTTACTTCCAATCAAATATAGAGCAGATATATATTCCAACACATCTTTACTTATATGTAATCAAATGCTCATATTATTCACCGATAAATCCTCCTTAATGTGAATTTGAGCAGAGATGAGCAAGATAGAACATTAAAGACTTGATCTTTGGATCACATTCTGTTAATTAATCTTGTTGAATCACAATCAGGAAGAAATCGAAATTATCTGTCAATTATGTCAGTGATTGTTGCCATACATCTGAACCGAATTTATTAGAAAGCCTGACCTCTCACTTATTGACTTACTTATTGAGTTTGCTTCTAACCAAATTAAACAAGGCAAAATGAAAATCATTGCAAAGAAACAAAATTCAATTTAGAAGGATTTCCAAGAGATTGGAAGTCAAACGAACGGAATTCAGTGACAACTCAGTCGTCTCTTACATATTACTGTGTATTGTCTGACATTTCACTCTTTCATCAAAAAATTGAGTCAATTTGTCAAACATCTTGTGTCACAACAATCGGCGAACTCTAACCTTTGAAAATTCATTTTACATAACTTACCAAAACTGGACCGAAAGATAACAATGACTACAATTACTGAGCAATCAAATTTATTCAATCATGAACATTTTATTAACAAACATTAAAGTTGACTCTAACAATAAAAGAATGAACAAGGCAATTATCTCAATAATAAAAATGGGAGGAAACGAATAAATCAAATTTTTATTGAATAAGAAAATGGAGAAAAGAATTTCTTTTGACATTTTATAGCAATTCATGAAAATTTAGCCAAAATTGAAAACCAGAATCCATTTGATTAAACTCTCTCTCTCTCTCTCTCTCTCTCTCTCTCTCTCTCTCTCTCTCTCTCTCTCTTTCTCTCTTTCAAAACGCATTATAATTTGAAAGATGATAAACATGCTCTTCAAAATATGTGGACAAATAAATAGTGGGTCCAATAGAGTGGACATCGGACTCGACTTTCCTCACAAAACACGATATAAGACATAAATTTACAGTTCATTCGAATTACAAATTTTCTTCTTCTGTTGAAAACTGGAATTGAATTTTACTCTTAAGAATATTTTCTTCACTTCTTTGCGATGAATATTAGTTATAAAGGAATGCATTTTTCACTCAACACAGAAGTGTAAGTAAGAGTAGATTTAGACGACGAGTAAGTTAAGTTTGAAATTGATTTTAGCCAAAGTCGTGCAGCACTTGTCAGGAAATGAGAAACTTCTTGAGGACTGACAACAAATTTGCTGTAATTATCAGCAAATTATAAAAGCGATAAAAATTTTTTTGTTAATCATTTAATGAAGAGTTTTCACAAACAAAGAGCACAATAAACAATATTAAAGTTCAAGTATTTCTTAAACAAAACTGACGCCTACTTCAACTCCGGGCACAAATTCTTAGTCACTTTGCAAACTTGATTGCTTGAGTTGAGCTGAGTTGAGCATAAGAACCTTGTACATCAGGTTTGCAAACTTTCAAATCCTACCAGAAATTCAAATTAAGTGATGAAAAATATATAAATATTTTGCTATTTTTGCTCAAAACTCAGGAAAATATTTAAGTAAAAGAAATGGAAATGTTGTCCATAAGAGTAATGGATTGTTGAAAACCACTGAAATGAAGTGCATTTATTGCAGTCGTCTCTCAAGAAATGCTTTACACAATTATTCAAAGATATACTACAGCTATGGATTGTATTTATTACTTTATTTCTCTTTCGTTGGTAAGTTATCCGATACCTTTTTTTCTTGCTATTTAAAGAACTTTTCCTCGAAGCAATTTATTGGAAATATATTCTAAGAACAACAAATAGGATCTAACAAAACTGATTGATTCAATAAAACTGTTGAATGACCCTGAATTAATAGTAATAGCTTCATAAATGAATTAAAGGGTGAATCTTGGTGAAACATTTTAATTTTATTCAATGTAATTTAAGCTAATAATAGGTTGAAGTTGAAATTGTGATTTAATTGCTAGTTAATGCTAAATTGAAAGTTAAAGATGAGTTATTTTTTGTACTTTTTTACTTTTCATTAACAATCTGATTGAATCCGGTTTAATTTTGTTTTTACATTCGGAATAACTATAATTAATATCAAATTCAAAGCATTAATAATTTAAATGCATATAAAGTATGAATAAATCAAAATTTATTTTCAATAAATATTTGGCAGTAAATCAAAAACAAGATTTTAAACTTGTTTTTACTCTTTTTATCGAAAGCATGAGTTAATTAAGAAGTAGTTAAATGAGACGATCATTAGAGCAATCAAATTAACTAGACCATTTCCTTAATAAGTACGCGAAGATACAACTTATTGCTGGCTATTTACTCGATTGCTTTGGAGATTCAGTTAATTTAGATTTCGATATAATTCTGTTTTTGGAAAAGAGATCCAATTTTTTTTATTGAATAAACGATTTCTTTGAGAAAAGTTTTTTCAGCGTTTGCTTCGAGTTATTCAATAAATACAATAAATCGCAAACTTTTTCACTACGTTTTGATCCGTCGAATATTGTTTAGTACAAAAAGATTGTCTGTTTGTCCTAAGGGTCAGACTCTTCACTAATGATCAACGTTTGGATCACTTTCTACTGTTTATCTGGAAATCCATATCTTTAATAGAGTGGATGACCTGAACAACACTTACAGTGCATTAGACAGTGGACTCTGAGCCTCGTATTCATACATAAAACTTTCATCTGATGATTGTTATGGCACTCGTATTGGCACATAATTGCGGCTGAATGCCAATGTTTCCCAAAGATTCCGGTCATTTTTCCTGTGCTCACACAATCGAGCAGACAGACCATTATCCATATGAGTTAAATCCAAAAAGTCTTATCTTTCGAGTGGAGTGGACTATGCGTTTCTCGAGTTACAGGTTGTGCTCGAAACACATTAGATTTGATGATCGCTCTGTTGTTGTGTTACAGTTGGCATCACTTCACTCAATGAGAGTAAGTAGAGAAGAGCGGTTCTGGGACCTCTCTAAAAAAGGGGGAAAGCACAGAGGGGGTAGCAGGACAGGAGCGG
>JAQGCS010002232.1:0-10766 GCA_034702105.1 Fuscozetes fuscipes
CTTAAACAATGTCTACGACTGAAGGCAACACTTGTTTTGATTGGCATTAGACTTATTCTGATTGTCATTTGTCTTTCACGTGAACCATATGATTGACAATTGTCTTATTCTTACCACAGTTTGTCTTTTACTGTATCTTCTATTCATAGAAAGTTTAAGAGTTCGCAAGGTATATTTTTGCCACAATCAGTCTATATTATAATTATATTTATTTGGATACTCCAGACATTATTCAAATAAATAGTAATCATTGTTCAAACATTCAATATATAAACTAATTTCGTTTTTTCAATAAAAACAAAGTATGATTCTTAACAAGATATATTAAATTACTATCGATTAATAGCTACTAATAATGTTTTGCATTAGAAGAGAGTATAATTTTCTTATGAAATTACAAAAATCTATTTATTTTTATAAAAATTTGATTAATTATATGAGATGTGAATAATTGCAAATAAATTTCATTTTTATGGCCGAACCTAACTTTTATTCCTTTATTCGCAGGAATTTCAGATTACATACGGAATGTGTGAATAAATTGTTTGAATTTGTTTATATCAGACATTTGTATGCATTAATTCAGACAACAATAAATGCATTTGTTTCAACTTTTTTCACATCAACGATGGCATAACAAATGTATGAATCAATTGATTATTTAAAAGATCAAATTAATAACACAAATGTTTAATTTCAGATAACTTGAGCATTTTAACCTGCAAGTTCAGTGAAACATTGATACCCTGCTCTCGTTTACTAATAAAATGTTAGTTCTGAATGCAATTCAGAATAATAGGTGTTATTTACTTTGGAAAATGGACTCAATTCTTAAGTAAATAGTAATTATCTTTTGATGTCTTTGAAGGAATTAAAACTCAAAGTTATGTCAAATTAACAAAAAGGTAAACAATAAGTAAATACTATGAGAAAAGCAGAACAAACTTTGAGCTGAAGTTCAGTTACACTTCACTTCTTGTGAGCAAACAATTGATATGAATTCGATTAATAATAAAACAAATAAAAGTATGAAATGAATATTTCATGACTATTACTGTCTTATAATAAATCAAACGTTATCTTTGCTGAGGAACGCCATTGAGAGTCATAGAGAGGTAGATATGAATATCGAAATATTATATTTGTTTTTCTATAAAAGTCTTTTAAGAAATAAATGACTTTTTGAGTCAAATATTTTGGTTAACTGTTTTGAAATTGAAATTCGATAATGGAATATGATATTCAAGTGTTCAGGTTAAACGAGTCCATTGTGCATAACAAGTTTTTACCTCCATATGAGTTATTGCATTCAAATTGAAATACACGGAATTCAATTTGATTTTTATTGATCTGTTGTTTTGGTCGACACTCGAAATCTATTGAACATAATATTGAAAACATGGAAATTTTCTCATTAAGATTGGTGTACAGAATAACGCACTGGGAGGATCAGCACAGGAAGGATAGATTGTGAACCTTTGAATATGAAAAGCGGTAAACCTCTTACAGTTTTTTTTAATTAAATTAAAGGCAAATATAATACAATACTGTACAATAATAGGGGTATTTTTACCACTTTCTGTAAATTGTATGGTCACTCACATATGATTTTCAGTGAAGATTTGCGAATCACTTCTATCTCACACATTAGTGTCTGGCCATCTCTAAAGTTTTGCCAGACTGTTGTCATTTGAACTCAATTTTGTTTGCTCATATTACTAGTAAGCGATTGTTTTGTCGAAAGACTCTTGTAAACTAATTAAATGTTTTGAATACAGAATTAGTGTTAAAATGAGCAAAGAATCCAATAGACTGTCAGCGAAAACAATCAATAATTCAAATTTTAAATAATTAGCGAATATTTTCATTTGTTTTTCTCCGGTGAATTTATCGAAAATTAATTAGTGATAAGCCGGGTCAACAACTGGGGACGAACCAGCTCATATAAAAAACCAGGTGTGGAGATGTTAGCTAATTGTGCACAAAAATAGCAGACTATTAGCTGACTCTAAAGAAGGTAATAATTTTCAATTAATCAATAGTTTTTCTTTTAGTTTAAGACTATTATATAATTCATTTCATATAAATCTATGGAAAATATATAATTATAACATATTTTTCATTTGGAATTTTTGCTAATTTTTATTTGCTTTGCATTAAAAAATAATTTAAAATTTCATTAAATAAATTCAATTCATATCTAAAGACATTGAAAGAAATATTTAAATGATAAATGATTGTCAGTGTAAATGACATTGATCATCATTGATTCTTACTTTTTGCCCCAACAAACCCTTTGATTTATACGCTTAAGCTGTAGTGCCTACGATCCGAGTGCTCGGCTTTAGCCCTAAATCGATAAATAATCTAAATATTCAAATATAAAGACATTAATTAAAATAATCAAAATTTTGATTACGAGTTGAGATTAGTTGGGATTCACTGCAAAATTGCCATAAATGCTAATAAAGTACTTTTTCAACCCCTCAAATGAACCGGTATCTATTGAAAAGAGCTTTAAGTCAATCATTTGCGAATAGCACTAATTTATAGAAACGCAGGTCATTTAAATGCAAATTAAGATCAATTATGTGAAAACGAGTCAATCGATTAACTCATTTAAATTGGCCATATAATTTTAATGATTCAAAGTATCTCAAACAAGCCAGCTTGTTTTGTTTTGTTCTTGTTGAAATTCTAGCTTTTGTCAGAGTTGGGGAACAATTTGGGCAAAACCTGAATTGTGTTTTGTCTGTTCGAGTCTATAGTTGAGAACAAAATTAGACAAATTTGCATAAAAAATATTTTCAAATGAGTTGTTGAGTGAAGAGCACAATGACTTTGAATGTCATTCAATCACTTCCATTGACAGACAATGTATTGAATGGTATGTGAATTGATCATTTCATCGCACAGGTGGCGAAACCATTATTACAGTAGGACCACAGACATGCTATAAAAACGCAGCATTCATAAAGCTGGAACCAGTCTCTTTTTTTTACGCCGCACGAAACCGCCAGCTTGGTGAGCTAATTGGCAATTAGATGTTTTCTATGCTATTATAATTTTATTCATTTTACTAGTATATTTATTCAAACAAATGATTATCGATTAGATGTTATTTACTTTGAACAAATTATAATGAGTGAACTAGTCAATTTATATGAATATTTTTTTCAATTCCTAATTCAATTTATAATTTATTCAAACCGACAATTATTTTGAGAGATTGATGGGAATTATGAAAGAAAAGAGATTTCATTTATTCAGAAAAGAATTTTATTCAAAATTTTGTGGAAAAGCTTGAAGAAAATGCATTTCCCTATTGAATAGAGTGTATGTTTGAGCCCATAGGAGTGTGACATAAATCCCGGGAACTATTATTCAATAGGTTTTATGTATTGTTTGATGCGTTAATACGAAGCAAAACTTTATTAACATTTCAAACAATACTTTTCTTCGCAATAACTCATTTGAATTATTATGAATCGGTTTAAAGTACACCAAAGGATTAGTTTTGATATAAGAAACTGAGAAATGAGTTTCAAAATGGAAATTATTTTTAGTTCCAAAATGTATTCAAAACATTATCCTTAATTTGAGCTAAAATTCCGTTTGATTTATGGATAAAGTAATTAGTTATTCATATTATTAATAGTTTTGTAAAAAATACAATTCTTTCGAGAATGACATCAATTCTGTTTGATATGAATTTTCATTTGAATAACTATTAATTAAATATTTATGTTTTTAAACCCACTTTCTATTAAAATATTTTGAATCATTGCATTGAAAAATAGTTTTTTATTTGTGTAAAGAAAGAGTCACTCCTAGTATTGTAATTACATTTCATAATGAAATGAAAATTTGATAAAAAAGTATAACTATTTTTAATCTAATGTTGACTTACTTTTTGACTGATATAATAATTTGAGAGTAAATACCGAATGTTATATAATTTCCCAGAAAACAAAAAATGATAAATTTTCCACTAAAATGATGGTTTGTTTATTTGAAAGAATTTCAATCAATCAAATGATTAGTTTTTGAAAATACTATACTAGATATTTATAAAGATAATGTAGTTTGTTAGGCTTTATGTCGAATATACTATAATTATAATAACATAATTTAAAATAACCATTTCAAGTTTGTTATTGAAGATTTTAGTGTAATTTATCTTTTATTGAAACGAAATATTGATTCACATTTATCTCTGAAACAGTTTTTCATTTTCATGACAATAGGATTTCATCGCCTGTTTATGTTTTCGAATAGAAGTTTTCAATTCTGCTATAAATGAACTTGATCATTGATCACTCCAGACAAATGTTTCATCTTTTAAGTGACTTTCAATCTTTTCTTTAATATTTTTGTGAAATTGTTTAAAGTTGTTTTTGTTTGTGAACTGACTTAAAGGGAATTTTGATTTTACAACTGATTGGGGAATGCCTTCAATAGTGTCAATGCTTTTACTTTTCATAACTTTAATCTAAAAATAAGACATCGAAAGTGAGGTCAACTTTGAATAGCAGACTGTCTTCAGTATATCCACAACTTCTAACATACTTTTATAGCACAGGGAAAGGAGAAGATTATGTGCTGACATAATACTGATTGGACTGACATTTCAATCGATGCTAATGTGTGTTGTCTTCAAAACATCGATGACATACTTATTTCAGTGCAAACATTATAATAAAAATGAAGCGAATATTGGATTTTCAGGTAAATGTCGATAATTATATCAACTCTAACATAGAAAAACGATTTCCGAGAATATATATTAACTTTTTATGCAAATTTTTCTTATATTTTGCCGAGTCACTTATTATAAATGGCTTTTTGCATAGTTCAATTGAAAACTTGTTCAAATTGGTTGCAGATTATTATTTTTTTCTTACAGCGAATTAGTGATTCATTTGTGGTAAAATTAATTGAATGCGTGTTTTATGGTATAAATAGTCTTTAATTATATTTTTTCTAATTATTTTCAGATTTTTAATCAACAAATACCAAGTTTATCAAAATAAACATTCATTGAATTGATCGCTAAAAAGAGGATTTCTATCAAAACTTTTGCTTATTTACAAAACTTTGTGATTACAGCTATTCAGAAGAAAAGATGGAATAAAATTAATAGACATTGACTGCAAGAGTCATCTGTGCCCCGACTGTTGCACAACACATCCCATACGTCACTTCTTTGTTAAGATTCCCCTCAATTTCATTCACGAACTTAATATCAAAGAAGAAGAGAAACGACTTTTTTATTGATTTGATATTTGATGTGTCGGTGCGATAGTTATGACTCAAAAAATATTGTTATTAAACAAAAACTTCACTCATTCTTTTTGTTGACAAAACATGAATACCTCTATAATTGAGGACAATCTTCATACAAATTGGACTTTTTTAGAACACATAACATCACAACCAGAAAAACATCACTACGAAAAGTTAGCACAGGATGTGCCTATTCTCGTGTTATATATGTTAACATGCATTCTGGGTCTTTTTGGTAACGCTCTTGTGTGTTATGTGGTATTCAACAGAAAAGTGGCCACAACTACTTACACATTGATCGGCAATCTGGCCATTAGTGACGTTTTAGGGTCGATTACTATCCCAAGTAAAGTAATTCTATCTTTCTGTATAACTGCGAATATAAGTAAATTGATTGTGCTTGTTCATATTTAGGTCAGTGGCTATTTTGTTCAAATTATATGCTCGAAGAATATGGTGCCCGAGGCTGCGGTCTCATGAAGTCATCACAAATTCTGTCTTATTATATCTCAACCTTCACAATGACTGTCATAGCCTTCGATCGCTACCGTATTGTAACATACCCCTTGGCTCCTCGTATGAGACCATGGCTACCTATAGCTTCCATTTGGATTTTATCAACGATTTGTGTTTTACCGACCATGGTAGCCATGAGAATATCCGAGTATTTTACACCAAACCGTTTAATCTATTGTCGAATTGTATTTCCGTCAAAATTCTTTTCCAAGAAGTCGTTCCGTAAATTCAGAGCCACATTTGTTTTGGTCTCTCAATATGTGATTCCTTCGACCATTTCTGTGATTCTTTACGCCCGTTGTCTGAGAAAAATCATTTCTCGGAAAAGAATCGGTAAATCCTTTATTACATTCGAAAAATTTTTATTAGTTGTTTGGTTTAACCCAAACACAAACAAAACTTTATTGCTATTAAATATATATTAAATAAAACGAAATACCCGTAAAACACAGTAGAGATCAAAAATAACTGAAAGCCAAACATCCTATTCATAAATAATTAGTATTCAAAATACCAAATAAAAGAAAGCCTTGAAATAACAGGTCTTTTAAATAATGACTTTTGATATTGAATTCAAATTGAATACAATTTTCTCACTAAATGAGAACTCATTGAAGGAAAAAATTAAATTGATATTCAATTTATGAAATTTCAATTAACACCAATTATATGGAAAATATTTGTTTTTCACGCAAAACACAGCAAATCTTTTTGAATTAAATATGATTTTTTTTATTGAATGAATGTGTAATTTAGGAGCCCTTACAGAACAACAGAGCAAAGAATTCTTCAGATCAAAGCGACGGACTATTCAGATGCTATCCATCGCCTTATTTGCGTTCATCATAGCCTGGTTTCCCGTACAACTCATCCATGTAATCGACTTTTACATCACACCACTGTTGGCCAGTAATTGCAACTCTTCTTATTATTACCTATTCTTCTATTGGTTGGCCATAAGTTCGTGTTCTTTCAATCCATTCATTTACTGTTATCTCAATAAAGACTTTCGATCGGCGGCCAAATCAGTGCTCTTCTGTCGAATGAATCACAAAACAAACCAAAGTCGAGAACTCCTTGAATCGAAAAGCTCAAGAAGTTCGCGACTTAGTTCTAAGACATCCACAAGTTCGTCCATATTTTACGTTAACCATAATTTTAGCAATGACAATGAGGATAGTTGTCCTAAATTGACATGATAGTTCTCTTTGATTCTCTTATAGAGTTTTGAAAGTCTTAATTTTCAAGAATGTATTTCTTCTTATAAGAAGATTAAACAATTCTTAATTTAGCATAGTTATATTTATTTGACAAGAAGATAACATATCAATTAGTTGTGTTTCATAACTTGTAAATTATTATACATTTGTATTTAGAATCAAAATTAAAATCGAATTAAAATAAACTTAATTTAATAATGAATTTTATATCATTTTGATCATCTAAAATAAACTAGAATTATCTAGCAATCTATATTTATAAGCTTGTGAAATAGAACATTTAGTTCTTAATAATATACCACGCAGGAATTGAAATGGTTAATTATTATGGGATACGATGTAAGATTTGTACAGCAAAAACTCGATCTAGACCTTGCATTCGTGTCCCTAGCTCGATTCTGTTCCTCAAATTAAAAACCTAAAGTTATTCCTATACTGATTAATATAAAAAAGGCTCGGATGCTGTCCCTCTCGTTCGTGTGCTCACAATTTTATCTCTCAATTATTAAAACCAATTTAATAAATTTCAGTGCTTTTTAAGGCTCGTTCTTATGCCTCATATTAAACACTGCACCCAAACATCAAATCATTTACCAAACTTAAAATATTCTCAGATTAAATTATTAACCAATTAGTGTTCGAGAAATTAGTGTGAATTTCAACAAATTTAGTTTAAAATTGTTAAGAAATGTTATAAATAATTTTGTACATGGTTTGTGCAAGTTTAATGCCGGGCTCGATCTTATACCTTGTTCTGTCGTATCCCTCAATTCCTAACCTAACCTTTATTCCTCATTTCTCCCGATCGGACCAGGGACACAAACAAGTATTTACTGTATTACTAAAGGATTGCTATTTCGGATTCATTTGCTTTAATAGAAATATTTTGGAAGCAATCGATTTATGGCAACAATTTGTTTATTGCATTCAATAAACTTCTGATGACTTTTTCTTTTCTGTATTAAATACGTACTGACTTTTCTGATAAATATTGTCTAAAAAATGCATTAATAGGACAAAATAGTTGGCAAAATATTCGCAAACTTACTTGGTTGTGCATGAAAAGAAATCGAAATTGCTCAATGGATTGCTTTTGATCAAAAAATATTTTGAGCCATCTTTACGTCATTGCCTTCAATCAAATAATTGCGAACACCATAAGGTAATACCGAAGCAATTGATCTGACAATCAATTAGTATGTTTATGGTTTATGATTCAGAATATCCGTATATAAACGTTTGAACGCCTTTTCTGTGTTTCACTTTGAATCGAATCGTTAGTGAATCCAAATTACAGATCACAGAAACAAATATTTCGTAATTGTATTCAATAGTATTGCTATAAATAAGCTTTGAATTATAAGTCGTCAAAACAAAGTAATATTTAAAATAAATTATTCATTTTAATCATTTATTGATAGAAAATGATCTTGCTATAAGTATTGGTCATTTTGTTTACGATTTTCGTTTCAGATTAAACTCAACTGAAGAAAGTTTTGGGCTTTTCGTCGCTTACTATGATTTCAATAATTTGAAAACAATTGATTTATATGTATGTCATATGAGCTTTAATTCTAAAATTCAGAAAAGGTCAGTTTTGTTAGCTTGATATACTGATCATTTGTTCGATACAATCTCAAACAACTTCGTTTATTTGATCTACAAAGTATTCTTGGATAAATTTGTGTCAAAAAATGTCGAAATTATCTCAAATGGTGACCTTATTATTCATTTGGTTGATAGTCAATAAATGTTTGGCCAACTTTGAGGTCTGTAACGACAGCCCTATCCGAAAGCCGCCCCGATTTGGAAAGAGAATGGAAACAGACAACTATGAAATGGTGAGAATCAAAGAAAGCCAACCTTGCCACAAGAGGTCTGTCATTCCTGCTGTGAGTTTCGAGGATACGATCACCAACCGAATGCCTGTCAAAAATGATAGGATCGTGGACATTCTGCTCATGGAATGGATCAAAAATAAACTTCAAAAGGAATTACACTAAAAGTTTGTTTTGTTTTATAATGAGTTTAATATTTAAAAATTTAACCGAAGAAATAGATTTAGAACTGAACTCGATATTAGAAATATTGTTGAAAAATAAGTAAATAGATAACTTTTATTTCTCAAATCAATGGTGAAACTGATTAGACAAATAAAAGTATTAGTAAATTGTACTTATATTTGACTCAAATTTGAATAAATTTTTATTCATTGGTTTATATCAAATCAATTTTTATGTCATTTCATAGAAGATATGTTTCGTTCAATTGTAATGAACTACAAAACAGTCACTTTTTGAGGTATTTGATTACATTATTGTAATCAAGCCATGTATTGAGAGTTTGAAACAAACAATCAAAATATTAATCATAGAAATCACATTCAATTAATTTGAGTTTCAAATGCAATAAAATTTAAATTTATTCGTTAGATTTCAATAAATCTAAAGTTACTGGACATTATTCTTAAGTTTATTCAAATATTATTTAATCGTTACTCCAATTGAAATATGAATTCATCAAATGATTCGTTAACTGATCCAACAAATAATTTGACTACTGATTGGATGTTGAGTTCAGATAATCCAATAGATGATAACCTAACTGTTGATTATAGTGAATATTTGCAGTCAACCTTTGAATCGATAGTTGAGTCGAGTGATGAGCCGACAGACTCTCCCTTCCACGACATTGTTAGCACTACGCAAGAAGTGGTCACTTCCGGTCAAACTATTGTCATTATTATAATAATTTTGGTTTCTCTCGTTGTTCTGTTACTTATTATTTATATGATTATCAAACTAACGGTCAAAAAGAACGCAGACATTAATGTAAAGCCTTTGGATAAGAGTAAAGACGATGACAAGTTACGAGTCCACAAAAAAGTTGATAAATCAACGGATCTAGGCAAATCGCCACGCAGTCCTTTCAAAGAACAGACATCTATAAAAAGTGAAGAATCACTGCAAAGTTTAGGCACTGATGACAGCTCTCAAACTGAAAAACCCACTCATTTGCAGACATTTGTTAAGAATGCGATTGGAATCGAAGCGCCAGAAGATCCGGACAACAGTTCGGAACAGACCATCAAAAGTGATGAATCCATTGATACAATTACTTTACTTATGAACCAAAATGACGTTAAAAGTTCTGAATCACAGACAGAAGACTAGACTCTCAACAAACGATTCATTAAGTTTTTAATAAAATTATTTAATTCTTAGATTTGTGTTTATTTTGGAATTCATCTAAAGCTGAGTTTATTACAATGAATGCATTTCATTGTATTAAGATCTCAATTATCTGATAATTTTTCTGTTCAACCACTTCATAGGTTTCCTGAACTAAGAAATTTGTATCAAAATGTATGCATGGTTGCTTTTTGCGTCAGCTCATATACATTAGAGAAGCGAATAATGATTAGAGTCTAATGAATAGAATACAGATCTCTTCAGACATTAGCGGAGGTAACTCTCAATCACTAATCCATTTACCAAAACATATATTAATTATTGATTTGCATGAAATTCATATTTGGCTAAATCTCACGAATGAATATAAACTTTGAGTACAAGTTCATAGAATTCAACTGATTATGGTGAACTTAATTTTTACATTTAGTGTATCTCAAATAGTGTTTAAAAATTTCGAGAAATTTGAAAATGAAGCAAGAAATTTCTCCAAATTTATAAAGAAATTTCTTAAGAAATTTCTGTCTATGGGATTCCCATGTTAATTGATTAA
>JAQGCS010002233.1:0-10764 GCA_034702105.1 Fuscozetes fuscipes
CTAATTAATACATTTTCGCTTACGAAATTCAATTGTATCTTTCTCATATAGGGGTTGACTGTGACTGTGACTATACTGCTCTCTATTTAAAGGTACACTTGTTAAAGGACACTTTAGTTAAAGTGAAAATACTCATTTTTTAACCGTTTCTACTAATGCTTTAGATAAAGTGAAATACAGTTAAAGTGTCTGTGGGAACATGGCCCTCTCTCTATGTCTAATTGTAAGTCTTTGACTAAAGTCAACTCTTTCGTAAGATCTATTATACATTTATGTACAAGGAGCTATTTACTAAAGAAATGATAACAATTTGATTGTCTTCAAGATAATTGTTCTACTAAATTAATGCTTTCCAATCAAAAAATAGTCGTTTATAAAAATTATTTTAGGGTCAAAGTTGATATATCTTCCTATTCTCAAAGATACAGTACATCTCATTTTTTAAGCAATAAAGAAATGAGCTTAATCAAATATGTACACAAATAAAAGTAATGTTATTAGTAGAAATTTGAATTGCAAACAGACAGGCAGGATGACTTTTTTCAATTAAACATTAGTGTCATTGTTTGTGAAAAAAGTGTGTAAGTTGTAAATATCAATATTCCATTTAAATATTTGTGCCATAATAACAATGAATGAATCATTATTATGGCAACAAATCATTTAAAACATCAATTAACTGACGGCTCAGTCATCTGTTGGCAGACATTTAAACTTATTCTTACATTGAGTACAATTAGCGTTAAATTATTATTACTTATTAATGCTATTAAAGGCCAGTAATTTCAATAACAAAAATTTCTTATATTTGTTTGATTTGTAACACATTTCCACAAAACACATGTCTTTTAAGAATTGGTTTTAAAAGTTATTTAAATTCTTTGATTAGAAATATTTACGAATATATTTGAATAAATGGGACGAAAAGGAAAGTGGGAGGAAAAGCCCAGGAAGGGGCCGGGAAAGGCCTCCAAAAAACAAAAAGACCCGGACCACTTAAAAGAGATGTTTCCGAAAGAACTGGATAATAAGACAATTAAATTGAATAAAAGGTATTTTTAATGATTTGATTGTTTATTATTTCAATAATTTTACATTAATTTCAGGCGAAAGGCATTAAAGTCCGCAAAAACAACAAAAAGAGTCAAATTTTCCGACAAAATCGATTACAGTAACAATGATTCCGCTGAAGAAATGACAGAAACACAAGATTACAATAATGGCTTGTTTTCCGATTCAGAAGACAATGAGCCCGAAAACAGTGATATCCAGGATAACGCTCTCGAAAATAATGGTCTCGAGGACAATGACCTCGAAGATGATGAACCAGAAGATGATGAAACCGAAAATGTACCCGAAAATAATGAACCCGAAGATCAATCGGAAGATGAATTAAATCGCGTGTCGGACGCCATCGAATTGGGAACGACATCGGGTGACGACAGACTACCCGAAGATTTGTCGATCATTAAACAACGTATAAGTGATGTGCTCTTCGTATTGGCCGACTTCAAGAATAGACGGGACGGTCAACGATCCAGAACTGACTATATGTCGATTTTGAAACAAGACCTGTGCGCTTATTATAATTACAACGACTTTCTTATGGATAAACTGATGCATCTCTTCAATCACGAAGAGCTCAAAGAATTTCTTGAATCGAGTGAAGTTCATCGACCCGTAACCATACGCACCAACACATTAAAGACTCGACGCAGGGATTTGGCTCAGGCTTTGATCAATATTGGCGTTAATGTCGACCCAATCGCCAAATGGTCGAGAGTTGGTCTCGTTGTCTATGATAGTCAAGTGCCGATCGGCGCAACGCCTCAATATCTGGCTGGCCATTACATGCTACAGGGGGCGGCCTCTCTCCTGCCTGTTATGGCACTGGCGCCCCAACAAAATGAGAAAATATTAGATCTGTGCGCAGCACCAGGAGGGAAAACATCACATATCGCTGCCATTATGAAAAATACGGGAATCATATTCGCGAACGACGCCAACAAAGACAGGACTAAAGCGATTGTCGGAAATCTGCACCGTTTAGGTGTTGTCAATAGTGTTATCAGTAATTACGACGGCAGACATTTTCCTAAGATTATGACAGGTTTTGATCGAGTGTTGTGTGACGCGCCCTGCAGTGGCACCGGTGTCATCGCCAAAGATCCTATCGTTAAGACCAGTAAAGTGAGAACTAATTATTAAAATCTGCAATTAATGAGATTTTGTCCATTTATTGATAAATTCTCGATTGAATTAATTTGTATTTTATTATTCTTATGGTTTTTCTTTTATTTAAAAGGAACCGGTAGATATACAAAGGTGTGCTCAGCTCCAGAAAGCCTTGCTTTTGGCAGCAATCGACTGTTTAGATGCCAACTCGAAGACTGGTGGATATGTGGTATACTCAACCTGTTCAATACTGGTGTGTCATTCTTTCTTTCATTTAATCTCTTAATACTATTTTCTTCGATTAATCATAAATTTGTTTGATTTGTGTCCACATTTTTAGGTCGAAGAGAATGAATGGGTTATTGAATACGCACTTAAGAAACGTAATATAAAACTAGTGCCTATTGGCGTTGACTTCGGCAGAGAAGGCTTTACTCAGTTAGTTATTCTTTCATTAATTTATTAATTGATTGCATTTTAATTATCGATTTCGTTAACAGTTATAGAGAATTAAGATTTCATCCGACAATGTCTCTGACCCGACGTTTTTATCCGCACTCACACAACACCGACGGCTTCTTTGTGGCCAAACTTAAGAAGTTCTCCAATAATATTCCCAAAAGCATTAAAATAGACGAAAGTCAGTATTAATGACAACTTTTTTTGCCAATTATCTCAAAAGCACTTAAATTCTGGTTTTTTTCACTAATTTTCGCATTCATTAGATTTGAACTCAATTTTAATTTATTTGATTTATTCCTTTAGAAAAACTATCGGAGAATTTGAGCCAAACTTTATTCCTTTTTTCCATTCATTAGTTTTTTCTCTACTCTTGAAATGTATTTCTAATGGCTTTCAACTGTTAATGATTTTTAATTAATTACTATATCCTCTCCTCACATACCAGTGCTCTGACTGCACACGAATAGAGATTAGTGTGACTTTAGATGTGATTTGCATTTAGAATAGATATTCCCAATGAGTTATCCCTCGATCTGTGCTTATAATTCAATTCCATTATTTGATTCCATTATTTTACTCATGAATTAAACGTGACTTTAGTCCAGAATTTTTGTGCGCTTTTGATATTCATTTGATATTCAAATCTATTATTACTTTCTATGCTTTTATCTAATATTCTGTTCGTTTTGTTTCTGTATTTCTGTAGAAACTGATGACCAAAAGCGTATCAAAACAGAAACCATTGATAATAATAATAGTAATAATGAAAATAGTAATGAAATTAATGTAATTAATGACAGAACTAGTAATGACTCGAAGATAATCACTAATAACAGTGAAAGTGTTGAACAAAAACAACAAAATCAGAGCCAAATCGATAGGAGTCGTGTATTGAGCGCTAAAAAAGCCAAACAAAGGAGAAAAATGAGGAAAAATCAAAAGAAGAAAAAGAAATTGAAATTAAATACAAAGAAGACTTCAGACGACAAGAAAACTGAACTCAAGACTAAATCGAAGCCCAAGAAGAAGAAAAAGAAGAATAAACTGACGAAAGACAACAACAGTTAAAAGGAGTATAACTTTATTAACAGATGGGAAGGCATTCATTTTGTCATTTGTTCACAACTTTAGCATAAAGTTTGACGTATTTTTCAAATGAAATTTATTTTAAATTATTTTATTTTGAAATAAAAGAAATTTTAAGCTTCAAATGTATTTTCAGTAATATTTTCGACCTTTTCAGCCATATGTGAGCCTTAAAACGCCTATATTTTGACAAGGGCATTTTTAATATAAAGATACGTTTTCATATGAAAAGACAAATAAAAGTTATGAATAGAAATGAGATTTCAATTAAAAGTTTATGGCTTTCAATGAATTTATTAAAGTCTTACTGTTTTGGGTTAAAGTCATTTTTAATTGAAATTATGAATGAATGGCGTGAACTGACTCCCAGTGCAATGCATTGACTCAAATCTAATGGTATATCAGATGGAAACTTATTAATGCACTGACCGTTCGCTGCCATAAAGCCTGCCTTAAAAGTTATATAATTAGTTAATAGTCTTTAATCACGTAAAACAGTTAAAAGCACTGATAGTTTTGGCTTTGCTTCTGGAGGAATGCCTTTGCAATAGCACTATTAGGAGAGTGTATTGCAGACGACTCCCCGAAAGACAATTCCCCGAAACCCAGTTATCCGAAATTTTCAGCATTATTTTCACTTATACTATATATGTGTTATTCTTTTAGAAATTTTATTAAATATTGTTCAATACATTAAATAGATTTTATTGAATATGTAGTATATATTACTGTATAGTTTTGTTGTTTCATTCGCCCTTTATAAAAACCTATATAGCTATTGATTATATTGGAAAATTTCGTGGAGCTGTCTTTCGGGGAACTGAATTTCGGAGAATTGTCATATATCCTTAGGGGAGGCATATGTTCTCTCCATTAAAGTTATGTGAATCTAACCGTTAATTCGATTCCAAAATATAAGTAATGCTACAAATGACACAACTTTTGGTCCAACCATTCATTTCAGATGAACTTTAAATTAATATCAATGAATGCAATCCATGAGGACATAGAATACCATTCATATAATTTTATCTAGTATTTGAAATAGCAAGCTCAAATTCAAGTTTGTGATAATGGCAAATATCAATCATTTGTAATCAGATTCTGCAAGTGGAATTCTTGGCAAGAAAAATTAGCTGTTCGAAATTTCACATAACTTTAATGGTTAATATAATCATATTATTTAACCAAATAAAACATATGTTTGGTTTATTGATAATTCAGGTTTGTTGGCAAGGGAACATCCGCAACCACAATCATTGCTCCCCTGATGAACGAGTCTTTTGAAGAGACCAAGAATGCGACCGTTTCAGCCACATCTTTCGGTTAGACGATACGTCCAATAATTTTGAGCGCAATATTTGTCAGCTTTTTCAGCAAAAGAGGCCAACAGAGGAGTTCTCACTATTGATGGACTTCAAAACACAACTTGATAATTTTGAAACTCTCGCTATAGGAAATGTCTTACAAAACACTATTACACTTAACTCCTTTAGGTGTGGTTTGAAGTGCCAAACATTTTGTTGACATATCCATTGAAGACTTAGATATGCCATTTGTTGGTGAGTCCTAATTATTACTAAACCTACAGTTAAGTTGTTCCAACTAATTTATTTATGAAAGTTACCAGTGTCGCTAAATAAATGCCACTAATGCGAAGTTACCTTTACTTTCTATCAGATAAGGGATTAATTTTGTCAATACCTGAAGCGAACGAATTTTCAAATAAACACTTCATCGAAAACTGACAAATAGTTTGGACTATTAATTGTGGGTTACTTGGTCAATTTATTTGATTCAACTTTAATGGAAACAAAAGCTCTCAAATTTAAATTTGATCGCTATTTATAGAAATTCATTCCAATATTCAATTGAGTAGTGGTCGCACAGAATATCCGCCGTCAACCGGAATAACTGCTCCGTTTATAAATGAGGCCTTAGTCGATGAGAGGAATACCACCAATTCTGCCACATCTTCGGGTTCACAGTTACGTGAGAGGGCACAGCTTTGCTTTGTAGTACAACATTCGGCTGATTTGCTTCCACTGCACTCAATCGGACATATATTTTGGTTTTTATTCAAGGATACTATTGCGGGGCTGTTTGAAAAGAATGAGTACATAATTTAGTGGAATGTTCAAGTTAATATTGGTTATCATACAGAACAGTATTGCATTTGACCCCTTTTGGTCCCAAGTCCTGTGCGAGACACTTAGTGAATGCATCCATTGCACACTCAGCCATATAAAGGGCTGTTGATCGTGAGTGCTTCGTTTACAACATAATTAATCTTTTTCTGACATGATCAATTTTAAGACTCACAGGTTTTTCAGAATTAATGCTACTGACATTGATGAAAGCGCCCTTGCTCACTACCAAATAAGGTGCGACTAGTTTTGCCAATACCTGAATCGATCGCACTTTTAGAGCAAACACATCGTCAAAGATTGCGATATAATCGGGACTATTGATGTTCCCGACGCCCGAAAGTCCTGCATTAGTCACAAGAATATCAATTCGACCAAATTCCTCGGCGATTGTTTCCACAAGTCTTTTGATGTCTTCATCAAGTGTGAGGTCAACCCTCACACCAATCACTTTGACACAACAATCAGAAGCCTCGTTTTGACACTTTTCTACCACTTTTGAGATTTTAATCTCATCTCTTCCAGTGATCACACAATTTGCTCCCAATTGAGAAAACTTGAGTGCAATCGCCTCTCCATTAATGGAACTTGAGCCTAATTCAGAGTCAAAAATATTGAATTTTAAAATTAATAAAAAAAACAATACCAGTAATGAGCGCTACTTTTCCCCTAAATTCACTCATCTTTTAGACAATGTTTTGTCAATTATTACAATTTAATGTTTAACATGTCAAATGTGAATGGTTGTTTTTATTCAATTTTTCCACTCATTACATTGATGCTCAGAGGGAGCATGCCTGTTTACATTCAAGTAATGTGCTTGGACAGATATATTAGAATTTTCGGCCGAAATTTTGTTCAGTGCTCTGTATTAGTGAAATTTGAACCTAATTTTGATAACCCTTTTAAATAACTAATTTTAATTATAAGATTCCAATAATTTGCATGAAAAAGGACCTTGCTCATCCATTTTTCGCTAATATTTTATAGACAGAGGATTTCCTAACAGAATGAACTTTGCCGACAAATTAGTACATTGATACAAACCTTGAAACCGTTCAATTAACTTTAATTTAGATGATTTTCAAGAAGTTATTAAATAAAAGCAACAAATTGTTGTATTGTATCCAAAAACATAATATTTAATACGCTCACCCTGATTCTTTAGGAATATTATATGGAACTAATATTAATTGTATTTCAAATTTAAAGCATAAAATATGCGATTTTAGGGATTCATCACATGTTTTGATATTTGGGCAAGACACTAATTCTAAACACAGGGATTAATTTTGATATTGGCTTTTGTTCTCTACTTCACTCCTCTCTGTGTTTGTCTTGAATTCATCGCTAATTTCGTTCACATATTTGTTTGACAACTAATGAAAGGGAGAACTCTTTCCACTGTTTTATCATTAGTTATATAATATAAGCGCTGAACGGATACGTAAGGACCCGACAACTGGGGTCTGGCGTCCAAAATATGCGAATCATACTAATAATGAACGCCTTTTAACTAATGTGCAATTCCTTTGTCAGTAAGAGTAGGCGATCTGCACATCCTTTTCTCTGATTATGCAATCACTCATTCCATTTGTGGATCAGATTAATCACGAGTTGCAAACGCATATACATTACCACAAATACCTTTGTCTTTCTCTTGTGATACCCCACACTAAATGTAGTGATTTATTCCTACATTTAATTGAATTTTATTCAAATTACTTGAAATTGAATTTTAAATCAAAACCTTTCAGTCGTTTAATTAATTTGAAGACAAATTTTTTCAAAACAAATTTGAGACCAAAAATCTCATTAAACTTATTTTTATTTAATTTCTGTTACTTATATCGATATTAGACTGTATTCTAAGAGCGAATGTAAGCCATAATTATATTCGTTTTAATATATTCTCATTTATTATATGCAAATATAATTTCGTATTTAGAGTTGAGTTGTGTTAAGAAAATATGTTGTTTTTGATGCCCTTTATTATTGAAAATCTTGTTATCTTTGAAAAGCCGACAAAAAGAGGAGAATAGAAGGAAATTCTCAAAAAATCTTTTGATTCTTGCAATAAAGGATTATTCAAAGTTAACATAAATACCACAGATTAAGACACAATAGAAACAGATATTCTTCTAATGAAAAGGAAATATGTGTCAAATTAAGAGATTGATTAGAATGCACATCACGTTCCAGTTTAAAAAGTAAATAGGGTGTTTTAGAAATTCTTATTGATGTTGTGGTCATTGTAATTCAATAGTATAAAAGTTGAATTGTTTTATAAGAATTGATTGTTGTCATCATTATTGTGATCTTGCTGGTCTAAATGAGCATTCGTAATAAAAGAGGAATTAAAAGTCGTAAAAATCAAATAAAGTTAAGCTCATTCGCAGACACTAAATAACAATAGAGATGAGCAAGATTCTATGTATCATGCCTCATATGAGTAAAATTGGAACTCTTTCTTTGTTAGCTTTAAAGACAGTAATATAATTGCTATTATATTGAAAATTATGATTTGTATCTTTTGCAATTTAGTTCTTTGATGAAAAAGAGTATGCTTCCATTTACCTTGCCTATCACCGATTGGTTGATGGTACTATAGGTCATCAAACATTTGCAATCATTTAATAAAATTGTTTGAATTCTTTAGCCGTTCTATAAGTTTAGTCAATATATTGTTTTATCTCTTCTCTCATATAGTATTAGATTTCGAAGTAATTTTTCGCATCAGTAGTGAACTCTATATCAAAAACACTTTGGCTATAAGGCGAAGAAAAATTCGCTCGATTATCTTCCACACCATATACGATCTCGAGGGGAGCGTTGGCTCAACAAATATTTCACTAATTTGTAACATTAAACGAAATCCAATTTATTTAAATTAGTTCTCAAAGTTTTTTGAAGCCTTTTATTATTAGCTCTCACTTTAATAATCTTATAAACTATCAAATAAACGACTTTTATTATCAAATAAATTTTAGGTGAAGCCAGGTCCTATTGCACTAAAAGTATAGGTGTTCTCTAATCCGAGTGAATCACCATGTTTATTCTGAGAAATTTATTGAATATTTGCAAATATTTGACTTTCAATTAAAATGAAAAATATTTTATCCTTTTATTCTGAGAACTATTGTATTATGTAAATGGTGTTAACGAACCCCTGTTTATCCCCACTGTTTCCGTCAATTGTTTGTATCACTTGATGTGTGTGTAAGAGCCGTTCTGTACCCCCAAAAGCCGTTCTGTACCCCCAAAAGCCTCCTCTTATTTATTGTCTTTTGTCGATCGATAGGAATTTCTTTATGTTCTCTAAGAATGATAGTTATGTTTAGTATTACTTTCGATGAATGAATGGATGAATGAGTGAGTCTGGAGTTTATGAGATGGGAGACCAACAAAAATATCTCTCCTCTCATAATACACTCAAAGCCCCAAACATTTATATTAACTGCTATTTGCATATAAACTGCAATTCCAGTCAAATACCTATTCTATAGTGTAATCACTTTTTTCTTCTCCTACGGAAAACAGATTTTCCCTCAATTTTATTATCAGAGGAATTGCGTCAATCTTTTAAATTATTTTTCAAAAATATGGAATTTTATGCTCAAAAGTTTGACTATAATTTCAAAATCTTTTTATAAAAGGATTTGATTGTAAATGAGTTCAGAAATAGAAAAATAAAAAGTTTAATACAATTTTATGGCACATTTTTATTAGTTTCGAGTCAAACACACACCCAATGAGCCATTTAAACGACTGACTATCCCTTTGTGGAACTTTTCTCAACTGTTATGACCAGAATTGAGACCAATTTCAACGATTGAATTCAATTCTCTATATTTCGGTGATTTTTTCTTCTCTTTAAAATTATTAGGTTTAGACAATTTTGTAGAGAATATGAACTACAATAAAACTTTCAGTTCAGTATCGATGATGAGTGTTGTGACAGCCCTTACAGCTGAGGCCCGACAGACATCAGAGCCATTGGCCAACAGAAGGCCATCAATAATATGTTGTCTCTCATAGAAAATAAAACTCAAATACGTTTCCAAACTTTGACTTTTTATTTGATGTGATGTCCATAGGGTTCCACTTTTGTCTGACGGGGGTTCACAGGGGTTACCAACCTATTAAATGCTCTAAAACTAAAGCATTATTGATATAACCCACTAATTAGCTAGATAAATTTACGAGAGCTCTTTTAAAAGAAGTCTTTTATATAAAATGTTGATTTATTGGTCTAGTTCAAATAGAATAAATTAAAGTGCCAGTTAAATACACCTGCTGATTCTCTTTTCAATTGTTTAAAAATTAGATTTGGCGATAATTTATATCCTAGTGATAAATTATTGTTGCCAATTAATGTCAGTGGCCATTCATTACCCGCTGATCATCCCTGATAGTTTGCTAAATGAGAAATATCAATCAAACATCTAGCTCAATTCATTAGTTTGAAGAACAACTGTACAGCAAATATGTTTCGTAATTTGTTTACCAGTTTTGGATATTTCAAACACAAAGTGAGGAACAGATGAATGCAAAGGTTTATGCGGTCTCTCTGTTTGTGTCACTGAAGTCCATCTGCTCTTCACTGGTCTTCACTGGAGTACAGCCAATAAGAGATGACAATAAATGATAAACAATTGCTTTTTTGGCTAATATTATCTGCAAATAATTTTACGAATCGGTCTCACAAATGAAAAACTCAAACCTAATTTCGGTGCCTTTCCTAAGGCTTTAGGATGTGGTCAATGATAAATTGCCAGAGATGTGCAAGTAGTGTATTAAAATTGGAAAGTTTCTAGAAATTTCTCTGAGAAATTTTATATAATTATTAATATCTCTTTAATTTGAAGTGACAATTTTTTTAAAAAGAATTTTC
>JAQGCS010002234.1:0-10758 GCA_034702105.1 Fuscozetes fuscipes
CATTCTCTAAAGAGGATGCCACTAGTGATGGCAAACTATCTTTGAAGAGGATAAAGCTTTGCCATCACTAGCAGAATGTGAGCAATAACAAAGTTATCTCTCAATATATTTTATGTTCAGAGTTGGGCAAAATTATAATTTTGTTGATCTGAGCATCCCTTCATACCCCAATAGAAACACAAATTAATATTTTTGAATCAATAAATGTATGTAACAATGAATTACATCATTTTATATCCCGATTTGGTATGTTTTTAACTCCCGATTCCCGACCGATTTTAAGGGTTTATATTCCCAATAATTCTCATCTCTACTCATAATTATGGTGTCGTTTATATGAAACATAAGCTTAACGTTTGAATTCCCATAGTTTTTATTGACAAACAGTGCTGTCTTACAAATTATCTGAAATAAAACCGAAATATCGATAACTATTCATAAATAAGTCGAATGGTATACGCGCTCAGGGCTTGTGAAGTGGGCAATCACTATGACTAAGTCGCCGACTCATTCAATGCATAAATTGAATGTTTGTTTCCAAGCCATTCATTTTTTGCAAGACTGATTAAATTGAGAAAAAATAATAATTTCCCCTGATTAACCAAACTTATTCATTAACTTTATTTATGAAAGGGATTGAATGTCAGAATACTCTAATGATTTGCATAAAATTGGTTTTATTTTTAGTTAAAACTATGGCTTTGCTTTCAATGTTGACTTTCATTTCATTATCAAAGCGCTAATCAAAACAGAATTTATTTTACATAATAAAGTTCATAATAAGTTCATAGTTCAAAACTTTCCAGTAATTAATAGTTTGGGTGAAATATTTCTTTTGTAAAACCTCAGGGCTATAACTAAGTTATCTTAATTTAAATAGAAATGCTCCAGGCTTATTATGTGCTATAAAATTCATTTTATTCATAAATTTATTTTTTATGTAAAAAAATAGTCATTAAGTAATGACAAACTCTGCAAAAATATTGCGAATAACTTTTTGTTATTGCAGGCTAACAATGATGGACGTTCCAGAAATTATAAATGCAGGGGAAAGTATCGAGCTCAATTGTAAATATGAACTGGATAATGAAAAACTATATTCTGTTAAATGGTATAAAAATGATGAGGAGTTTTATCGATACGTCCCCGCAGATTTTCCACCATGTAAGTTTCATTAAATCAACCCAGATGAAAGATTAAATAATATAAACCTATTGAATGCACAAATAGCTCAATCTCTTCCAATGCCCGGTGTAAAAGTTGATATATCACGTTCTGATAAAGGCACAATTTACTTGAGAAATACCAATTTGTCCACCGCTGGGAACTATAGGTAATTCTACTAACAATTCAACATTCTTTGCGCTTATCCCAGTCTCAGTTATGTTCAAAGGGCCAATACGGAATCTAAAACTTAATTTTCCCTGCTACGCGGTATGAAAAAAATGCCCATTTATATTAGTTTCTGTACAATATTATCGTATAAAAATTAATATAAATGGGCATTTTTCGTACCGCGTAGGAATACAGAGTTTAAACCTGCTAGAAGGTATAGATTCTATACTGGTTCTGTAAAAATCACTGATACTTGGATAAGCAGAAAGAATGTTGAATTCTAAGATTACTAAAAATTCATGCAATATGATCGAGCAATATTATTTTCTGATATCCTAATACATATAATAATGATAGTATTTATTAATATACTTTTGTTGAAAATTCTCCTGAGTAAGAGCATAATGGGTAACAATTTGCCGATTAATACGTTATTTAATATGTTAGATATCCATTTGGATGATATGCGGTCAGCACTTCTCCAATAAATCTCATAAACATTTGAGTATTGTTTGGTATGGTCCCGATTCGCCAAAATCCCACTTTGCCTAACTGGGCTTTGCCTAATGCAAACAGAAGGATTAGTATTAAAAATTTGCATTTCGCCTACGGATTAAAAATAAGAGGATTTTACAGGTGCCGTTTCGCCTACAATTTCGAATACAGTAAAATAGGCTAGTTAATGGTAAATTACTCTTAAATAAAATTGATTAATGACTTTTTTACTTACCAATATTACCTATTAATTAAAAATACATAAAATAAAAATGAAAAAGCTATAAAAAGATGGCTTGCTAGCAGGGGTAGCCAGGGGGAGGGGTCTACCTCTTACCCCTCCTAAAGTCGAAAAATTGTCCTTCAAACCCTGAGTTTTTATCTCCTTAAATTTTGCCAACATTTTAACATTACAGGTATACCTCCTCCTCCTAGAAATTTTCGGCTTTCATCCGGCTAGATCCCCTCTAGAACCATTTTGTTCGGCCACCCCTGCTTGCTAGGCTTATAAGATTATGCAAGTGACAAAAGAGTGCAATGAGTCTCTAAACATTTAATTCAAATCTACAGTATATAAAATGAAATCAGGCGATTCGGACCATAGGCCAAACGCTCTTAGGCGAAGCGCTCTTAGGCGAAACGACACCAAACCTATTGTTTAGACTCTTCAGTAAATATTAACCCAGTTATGGTCCAGTCGTTAGTAATATCCCAAATGAATCGATATTATGTTCACAAAATAAACTCAGATTTCTATCAAATTTGAGTTTAGGCTCAAATCTCTTTATTAAAGTCTATAATTTGTATCAAACAAAACATATATTTTGATTCTAATGTGTTAGCAAGTTAAGATTGACATTTGTTATATATTTGTCAAGCTCATGAAACTTCATCAGTTAAATTGATAAAGGTCAGAGGTATAAGACATTATGTTTGATAAATGCATGTGTCTATTTGCTTGACAGTTGATCAGCTCTTTTGTATTTTAAATGCTTTGATTTTGGAGACAATCATTAGGAAATATTTGATTAAAACAAATATCGATATTGTGTTCAACGCCTGAATACAAATGAAAATTAGAGAACAATTGGAATCATTAATAAAAGAATAAAATGATTTTTGCTTTAACTACAAGTCTTAAACAAACTTCAAAAGACTTTAAATTTTGATTTATTATTGTGGAAGATGTGGTCCATTTATTAAGTGAATTAAAAGTGGAAGGGGAGGGAGGGGAGGGCCGCCACAAAACCAAATCTATTTTTCATTCGATAATATCGATCGAATGACAACATCTCTGAAATAATTTCTTTTGTAAAAACGATAACAAAACTAAGGATTGAATGCAATGAATGAATGACTGAAGCAAACCATTTGATTCAAACCATTCGTTGACTTAAATATCAGACATTTTCAAGTTTATATTCCCTCTGAATTGAGCTTAAGTTGGGATTACCTTTGAATAAAATCTGAGTCAATTTATCATTTTTGATAAATACTCTTTCACTACAATTCATTGCAATTCAAACAAAATGTTTATAAATTACAATTTGATTGCTCCGTTTGTAACCATATATTATTCTCAATGATAACATTGGCTCTCAAATAATGACTATTTTCAAACCAAAAAACCACTAAAATAAAAGTGAAATAAATTTGAACATGCAAAAAATTCAAGGATAAAAATCATATCAAATGAAGAACAAATAATAATGTGATTATTCAGTCAAATAGAAAGTAAATACAGAAAAGCAATGCATTCATCAAAAAGCTTTTATCGATTAATTTTAATTTATTATTATTTAGACGATAAGTCTCTAGGCATAAACTAGCTCACTTTTTATAAAAGCTAATCACAAATAAAAGGCCTCATAAATAATGTAAAAACAATTTTGTTTTTCTTATGAGTGTTTCGATATATTGATTAAATCAATGAAACGAATCCAATGATTTCAAAAGTGCTTAATGTCTGCGAATCACAGTTTTACTGAATTGAATCATAATTTAATCTAGTTAAATTTGATTATCCTCACTGCAGACACATTTTACTCATTTCGCCTTTCATTGCAGATGTGAAGTATCGGCAGAGGCTCCAGGTAATCATTGAATCACATTTTGTTGCACGTTTTCATCTCTTTCATTATTATTAATCTTATTTTCCTTAGAATTCACTACTATTGAGGACTTCAGAGAACTCAAAGTAAGTTTTCCGAACACAACTTTTTCATTCGTTGAAATAAAAAGAGATTTTCTATTAAATACTATATATTATATATAATATAATACAAGATATAATATACTGATTTGTAGAACTTTCAGAACACAAACTAAAGAATATTTTACGATTCAGACCATCCTTTCGTAAAATTATTTACCAATGAATACAAAAAATGGATAACATTTTCCAACACTTTTTATATACTTTTGAAGTGTATTATAAAGTAGTGAAGAGTTGACCAAAATATATACTTTTAGAAAGAGATACTTTCAGGAAATTTCAAAATAATGCGTACAAAGAATATCAACAAAGTATTGGTTCTCAAACACAATGTATTGTTGCGAAGGCATCAGTATTTCAAATATCCAGTGCTAACTATAATAACAAAGCTTTTCGTTTAGAAAACTCTTGTTAGCAATGAATGGAAAGGAGGAGAAAAGTGTTTTGCGATCAAACTTTCTCTTCTCAGCCGATATTCACTGCAAATACACTTAAACACAAAAATAGACATTTTTTGCAAAATATTGTTAAATATGATAGATATGAGATTTTAGCACTTAAGCGATTTAACCAGTCAACTTTAATTTCAATTAGTAATTTTTTAATCAAATAAAAAATAGAAAAATTTTAAAGTGACATTTTTAATGTACCATAAACGTGACAATTATGCCATGAAATAGGTCAATGATTAACAATTTTGTCCAAATTCAATCTAAATTTATTTAAAAGCCTTTCAAAAAATTCATTATTTAATGGGGTATGTGCACAATTTATATTTTAACCTGAATTATGGAAATATTATATCTCTTGGTAATAATTGATGTCTACAATTTATGACTCGAATACATATTTTTTGGTTTTAAAAATCCTTAACTTATTTTTTATTAAGGTTCTAAAATAATAATAATAAGCAAGGTGGAGTTTACAAGTCTATATTTGACAATTCAATTTACAGATTTGAGCAAAACTTTCATATAAAAAGTGTATTTATTAATTGCTAAATAAAAGTGTTGGAAAGTTAATGTAGAAAGTTGCTATTAACATGCCTTGGTCAATTGACTAAAGGACAAATTATATTCAATTATTGGGTGAAATTGTTGTTTAAATGAAAAGAGAGGTTAATGCAAATTTTATTGCCTTATTCTCAGAGGTAATTATAATTATCTTTTTATTGCAGGTGCAGGGTAAGCCAATCATTAATTAATTGAAGCAAAGAGTGAACGCAAAAACGGTTGCTTTGGATTCAATATACTATTCATAGAAAGTGTTCGCAAAATATCTTTTGTTAACATTAATAGTACTGACGAACAAAAAGAGCAAAAGAAAGTCCTAATAACGAGATTTCAATTGTTTTCTTTTAAATCAATGTATTAAACAGTACTTCCGAGTGAAGGGCCGAAGATTAGCGGCAGTAAAGCTAATTATTATGTTGGAAGTCGTGTCGAACTGAATTGTACTTCAGCCAAAAGCAAACCTGGTTTGTACTCAACACAAACACTTCATATTTGTATCAAACTATTCAATTAATGTTCAAATTATATCATTAACTCAATGCTTGTTTAGCCGCTACATTAAAGTGGTATATCAATGAAATCGAGGTAATTGTTTAATTGATTCACTTGTGTCACTTTAATGGAAGAAACAACTCAACAAGTTTAAAAATTGATATCCAGGTCCAAAATGAGTATTTGTTGGATTTTTCAACTACTTTACACCCAGATGGCTTGGAGTCGACTTCTTTAGGATTGAGATTTGTTGGTAAGAATTTCATTCTTTATTGAATTCATTTGAGCTATTAATTTATATTTATTCCGAATGCTGTGCCGTCAGTAGGCTTTCCTTAATTAAGTTATATTAGGTATCATTATATGCGATATAGTGTCGAAAGTTTGTGTTTCATTTCAGCCATAAAATAAATCTGATTTTTGAGTCGAAATTTTCCCTTAGAGTGACATTAATTTCAATGAAAACTATTGACATATATTTTTCTGTCAAATAATCGAGTTTTTCAATTGAGAGTAGCTTTTGATGACTTTCACTACAATTTGCTTCACTCGAGAAAAGTGAAACTAAAGAGCAAAGGACTGACAGTAACTTATATTTTCACAATTATTTATTTGCCGGTAATAAGAGAAAGTATTTGGTATTTGGTCACTCATAACAGTCATAATTCATATTATGTTGTTTCCTATTGGACTTACAAGATCATCAAATGATTTGTGTTCTTCTCAATGAAGATTTATTGGAAGCAAAATTAATTTAATCATTTGTTATAAAAGTGACAAAAATTAATTTTAGCCGAAAGAGTCTCACGTAATCCCCGGTATAAGCATATGGATCAGGGCTTAAATTACTGTCAAAAATACAGTTTTCAAGTAAAGTTGTTTTGCTTAAAAGCCTATCCCTTTGTCTTTTTTTGCGAGGAAATGACTCGGATATCGAATCACAATTTTTACATAATATTATTTTCTTTATTCAATATCTGTATTTACGGGTAGTTTCTATAGAAAAGACAATTTCCAAAAATGTTTGGATTCAATATTTCAGAGAAAATCCTTTGAATTTAATAAACTACGAAACGAAGACTATCTTCAGAGAGTTTGATCTCATGAATAAATTTTAATAGTATTACTATTTATGACTCAATCAAATATAATGACACAAAATAGCAGTTGTGAACAGATTTTCAGTTCAAAAAAAGAAGATAAAAGCGAAAGACTTTGTGGAAAGTCATCTATTGATTGCAGACCATTAGCTCATCTAAGCCCTGATCCAAATGATTTGATTTCAATGATATTTTATCGTTTCATCATTAGTTTAGGAGAAAATAGTTTTAAAATAAATGAGCATTTCTACTTTTGCTAGGATTTAATCAATTTTATGCATTAAATAATGAGATAATGTGTTTTGTTTTTCTTTTGCAGTGAGCGAAGAACATTTTCAATCAGGAAACATGAAATTAAAATGTGCCGGTATGTCATTGCAATCTTTTTTTATTAACTAAATATTTTGCATTCATTTTTGTTATCAAAATACATGTAATCATAACATAAAGTGATTTAATGTTAAAAATAAAAGACTATAATATAGAGTCAAAGACCCGAATAAAATATTTAGAAAAATAGAGATATTTTATTAGTTTTGTTGTTAGACTTGTTTTTCATTTGAGGACACATTGAGAACACAAATATATGTTATTTAAGATAAGATGTTTTCTAACTGTAAGTCGAGTGAAGTATGTGTTAAATGACTTTATCTGTTGTTCGTTGCGGTGTAGCGACAGTGTCGAGGAATTTCGTAATGTTCAACGAAGCACTGGTTATTGGGGGACCGCAGCAAAGACAACAGTCATCCAGATTTCATATAAGCGAAACACTAAATCAAAAACCAGGTTTACTACAAAAACAAAACAACTGTTTTCTCTGTGTTTGCCTTGGATTTGATATATACGTTGTATTGTACTTTATTTATAGCCACTTCATCATCAATGGTGTCCACCAAACAAATCTTCAGAGCATATCAACTGTTTTATTCAATATTACTTCAACTGCTTTTTTGCCATTTATGGTCACATTTGTATTCAAAGCGATGGCTATTCTAAAAAACACTACACTTTTATTATTATAGTTATAACTAATTCAGAGTAATATTGAATTGATTTCTATTATATAAATATTTAATTGGAGTGAAAAAGTGGATATAATGAGCGATAAAAATGTGAATTCAAAACATTTTGAAAAATGAGCTCAACTTTGGAATCATTCAGTTTTCTAAACATTTGGAAGAAGTGTAGAAAACAGCTCTTCGTCTTCAAAACATCTCATCAAAACTTAATCATAACTTTCATTATGAATGGAAATGTGATAAACATTATTGTAATATAATTATTGATTATCGATAGAAAACATTATATCGAAAATGAATTCAGTTATGAAAATATACGAAAAAAGATTTATTTGAACAGTAAATGAATGAATGGAAAACACAATCAATATTTGTGCCTAAAATCAGTCATAATTTTTTGGTTTTTCCTATTTTTATCTCAACTTATATTTAGTTTAGATGTTATGCAAAACTAAATTATCGGTATATTATTCATCATTTTTCAAATTAGCGCAAACTGTCTCCGATTAAATTAATTTGCGTTTCAAAACTATTTGCACTTAATTTATAATTAATTACAATTCAGATAATCAATAAATGTATTTTAATTTTGCGAATAAAGAGTGCAAAAAATGGTACAAATTGTATGTCTTTGTGTGTCTTTCTTTCACCAAATAATTAAATAAATTGCTTTGAATTCAAAATTAAATTTGGACTTAATTTGAATTTTTTTATTGCTATTGATTTGATTGAGAAATTACTTTCAAAAGAAAAAGCTTTTATACAAAATCGTGTATTCATTGAAAATGCGATTCTTTTCAGTGATATATGAAAGGCATATATCGTTCATCTCATATAACATTTGTTCGTTTAGTGTTGACTCTGGTATTAGTCTCTGACATAACTAATAAGGATTTGTTAAACCGATTCACGTCTGCTCTTCTAATCTAATTCACAATTTAAAGTCAAATGTGGCCAAAAAGCAACTCTAAAGCGAATATATACCCCAATACATACCAGAATACATTTTCTTTGTTTTCACAAAATTGCGAACAGTTTTTGAATTCGTTTCAGACTTCACTGAAAATTTCCAAAATATTGAACATGACTTCACACAGAAATTTGAAGAATATTCCAATTTATTCATTCAGATATGAGAAGAACTCAATCAGTTTTTCGATGAATATTAAATGTGATAATAATTCCAAATCCATTATACACCCAATGATTCAAATAATGTCAAACTTTGAGCTCCGGATTAAATGCATCAAAAGTTATAGCAATAAGTCGTCCGAAATCATACTTCACTGCAAAACATGACTTAATATTATTATTAAATTTATAAACGATATAAAAAACAACTGAATTCTAAATTCACCACTTTTTCTAACTGATCACAAAAAATCCAATTATTTTTCTAACATGCCAAATCATTATCTAGCACGTTTATTGATTTCTCATACAATTAAATTCCTCCCTGAACGATCGTTCATATATTATATTTAATATTAAATGATTCATCATGGTTTGTACAGAAACATTCTAAATGATAAGGTGGAGTATATTAATAATCTAGTTTATTTAATAATAATCTATTCAATTTATCATATTAAATATAAATCAGAGATGTGTAAGGGAGTAGTATAGTCCAAATACCTTCTAGAATCTATGCTTGAGTGAACTTTTCGGGTTTTTTTTCTAAACTTTTGGTAGTGTAGTCTTACCCTCTCCTAATATAAATATAGATAAAGAGCTACACTTGAAAGCTTTAATTCAAGGTAACACTTATTTTTCTAAATTCTATTTTAAACTTATATACAAATGAAAGAAGAAAGTAACATTTTATCAGATTTTGTCAAATACCGATTTGTAGTATTACTCAATGTTTTAATTATGAAATGAATATAAGCCTATTTTGCTAGGATTGGGGAAATTATGCACAAAAGGCACTAATAGTTGTGATAAATGTTTGTGATATGAAAAGATGCCGAATAATGGCTTAAGTAAAATGCAATCAATTTTGTTGATAATATATAATATAAAGTAATTTTAAGTAATATATACGGCTATAAAAATGCTGAACCCATAGTTTGCAATACTTTGGAACTCATTTGATATGAAAATATTCGAAGCCTTTCATTATATTTGTTACACAATTCAATGTTATAAAAGAAAAGATAATACTGAAAGCAAAACAATTATTATTAATAATTTAAACACAACTCTTGATGTCTGGCTTTTATCAGATGTCTATTAATTAATTTTGAGTTAATATATACTAAATATTCGATACTTAAGCACTGATTTATAACTTTTATACAAAACGGGTTTCATTCAATAAAATACAATGTTTTCAAAAGTTATAAATATTTTAGAAATGATGACAAAAGTTATAAGAGTTTGGACAGACCTCATGGAAAACCTTTATTCAACTCATTCTACTGAAAACATTATTTTCGACACTTATATTACCAAATATTTTGTGATCTATGCTTAAATGTCTTCGATTCGATCCATTGTTTTGATGTTATTTTATGGGAACAAATCACGAAACGACTCAAAAAGGTTTCTTCACTTCAATCGATGACAATATATATGAGTCGATGAGAGAGCAGTCATTTCATCTAATATTGAAGTTTTCCTTTTCTTTTATTCTTGTGTCAAGATCCATTGCATACAACTAATTGCAATATTACTTTCTAAAGCTTTTCAAATAATATTGGTTATATTTGCATTTTATAAAGTAGTAACTTGGTTTCCATCAAAAAAGAACGGTATCCTCTCTATTCACCGAAAAATTTGATATCCCAATTTGCCGAACAAATTAATCTCTTTTTGCCGAAAAACATTTATGAGAAATTTGAACATTTAATTTTGTAGACTCACTCCTATAAATTTAATTTGAATAAACATTAATATCAGAACTTATGCTGCATCAACGAAACGATAACAACAATTAATGATTCATCTCTTAAACTAAATAAATTCAAAAAACTGATGGAAATCTTTTCAAAAGAGAGAAATCAGCCCTCGAAACTCTTAAGAGTTATTGCAGTACAAGGTATATGTATGACTGGTCCATGTTAAATGAATGTTAATATTAAATGATT
>JAQGCS010002235.1:0-10754 GCA_034702105.1 Fuscozetes fuscipes
AATGTATGCATCATGTAGATTATCATGGTGACTTCAAATTCTAATTCCAAGAGTTTGGACTCAAGGGTATTCCAATTGAGAATAGGTGTATGAATATGAAGCTAACAAGGGTGAACCCCTATTCATAACTTCGTTGTTAGACATTTTTCTACAATTTAAGCGTTAATTATCCTTTGTAACCAAGATCCAATTTTTAAAAAAATAAGCGTTCATATATTGAAACTAAACTTTTGAAATAAAAAGTTATTTTTCTGTTAAGAAGTAAAGTAAATCTCTTAAAACAAAAATCTGAATTTGAAATCCAGAGTCACTTCAAAACTATTATAAATGGAAATCACAATAAAAAAATAATTAAACTCATATGAAATGATTTTGAAATAAGAATTCAGGTCTGGAATAATAATTGATAGTTCATATTCCTCTCACTAAATATTTAAATCCATGCGAAATATATGTAAACTTTGAGGATAGGCTTAGGGGACCATATTTACATTCAACAGAAGAAAAATTGTTTTCTTTCAAAGAAAATCTCTTTTTGATCAATAAATGCAAAAATAAATTTTCTCCGAAGAAAAGAATTGTTCTTTACTTATGTTTAACACAAGAATAATATTTTGCTTATTTTGCTTAACGTCTGAACAAAAGGTATACTCTCTTCGGAAATGAATAAAGTTTTCCTCTTCTGTAATGTTAAGGACAACTCTTTCATATAAGACGGGCTATTATTTGCTGCCTTTCCTTAATTTGATGTCTACTTTTTCATAGACGTCTTCATACGATGATTATTCTTATTTTCATTCCTTTTGTCTCTTATGGCATACAATTAGAAGTGGTTTTTCATATGAACACTGATAACAAGCAAAATAATAATAATAATAATAACTAAAACGATGATTAGCTCACAGTTATTGTGAAATTCAAATGACTTTTCCTTCTGTTATATAAGTCGTCTTCTAATAGGTTTTGAGTTAACTTTTCATTTATTGCATTCAAACAAAACTTATTTTTCACGTTTTATTTGCAGTTTATTCCCGGATTTCCATTATATTTGAGTATTATTCAGTCATTTTGAGTAAATCTTTTGAAGCAATTGTTCGCTCATTTTCGAGTACAGATGAAATTGAAAAATAAAATTTTCATAATCTCATGTCTGCCGTCGAGAATGGTCTTGGTCTATATGTCTAATAGAAATCTCATTCAAAATATAATTGTTTTTTGTGGTGAATAATTTAATTTAATTTCGGTTATAAATTTAATGTTGGCCAAAGGGGGAGGAAGGGTGGGAGAGAGAAAGCTATGATTTAACACAAACACATGAATGCACTCATTAAGGTTTAATTTTGTAAAACTAAATCACTGACACTTTTTTGTGCACAACCTTTAAGTGTAAACAATTCACAGCATATTCTGTTTTGTGTGAAAAAATGAATACCTTGTTACAATCTATGGGAACGTTGTTGAGTCCCTTCCACTGTTTATCTCTGAATTGGAAAATCTCATTACTTATGCCATTTTGTTTTCCTACTGACAAAACCTGAAGTTTTGGTAACAATTATGACTGGAATAAGAAAAATAATTTTTGAGTTCATTATTGAATAACTGATTTGATTGCACGCGAATTCACTCACGAGTTGAGACCAATCTATGGATTAAGTCTTGTGGAAAATATTCGCTTAATTTTCTTATTTTCTTCTGTGTTGCGATTCACAAACAGTTTTCAAGTGAATAGTAAGCGAAAAACTTGCTCAAATCAAAGTATTTTCCCTTGTTTACAAAGAGAATATTCTTTCGAGAATACAATTCTTCTGAATTTGAAAGGTTTGACTCATTTTGTTTGTGATATAAAAATAGTAATGAAAATCTATGGTTTCATTGTCTGAAATAATATTTTTCACACAAAAACTTTAATAATAATAATTGTTTTTATTGAATCATAAATTCTCACAAATTTTTAATTCATGGGAAGTGAAAAATGTTATGAAAATTCCTAAACACTAAACAAAAGTAAGTTTTCTTCTCTTCTAAACTCATATTTCACTAATAAAACTAAAAATAATGCGAAACGAATAATGTATGGCACGACTCAAATGATTTAATATTAGCACTTGTATGGGGTTTGGCATAACTTTTCCAACACTTTACTCTTCCTCAACAACAATACTAACAACAGTCCCTCTTTTGGAAATGGCTTTTCTTTGGGCAGAATAACAGAATAACTTCATTCTCTTCTCAAATCAAACTCTGAAGTGAAACAAAAAACTTATTAACACATCGACTGACAAACACTAACTCCACTAACAAAGTAAGTAAAACTCAATTATTCAATAATTAATCCGATAACCTATGCTTTAATATCTCGATAAGTTGTGAACAGCTTTTGTCCACAAATATCTCAAACATATCTTTCAATAACTACTCAAGGCTTTAGACATTAAAGACTTGTTTACCATATTTAAACTCGTTTACCATTAAGAGTCAATTTTCTAATTATACCAACAAAATTTGATATATAAAATCGGTAAAATTGAACGTTTGTGTCAAGCATTTGAATAGTCATAAGCAAGTAAATGCAAATATTTACCAATTATATCACCCAACTTTCGAATAGAAAACATGGAAAAGATTCAATTATAAATTTTAATTGTTAACTAAATATATGAATTATTTTTTTTATTAATCTTTAAAACAACTAAAAATCATAGGAATTTGATCTATCTATCTAATTTATTAATTGAGCCGTTCCAAACTGGGTATATATCTGACCTTTATGTCAGCCAACCATTTATATCAACAAAATCCTTATTCCCAGTATTCTTGCTCTTAATGGTATGCGAGTGTAATGTATTGTATTTTTGGTCATTTGATTTGAATTCGCATTCTTTTCATTGTTTGGCATTTCTATAAATTTTGATTAACTTTTGTGATAGATTGATATAATCAGGGTTTCAAAAGTGCTCTTTTGTAAAAAATCCCGGCTATTTTCAAGTTTCGTGACTTTTGGTAACCAATATTTTTTTACGGTATTTAAGAATTCATTTTATGCTTCAAATATAAGAATTTTGAACTTTAATATAATACTTTGACTTTTGTTATGCACCTGTTGTGCAGTTCTTTTGCTCGGTTGCAGAATAAGTTGGAGGACAGCACATCTCATGAGAGATCATTGGCTGAGACACACCCACCCTTCCTGTTCGAGTGCTCTGAACTATTTGAATATTTTAGCAAATCTTATCTTAAATATAGAATAAAGGCGAAATCGTCAGGGTAGCATATCGTATTAGTTAGTCAATAATTTATCGCGGTATTTATGACTGTCTGCAACTCCTCCTCTCAGGTCAGGTACCTTACGTGCCATATTGTGGGCAGTAATGGAAAAGAACAGCATTTGAGTGCAAACATAAATTTTATTTGTTGTGAAGAATCGATGAAATTCTTTCTCTACAAACCACTGATGAGCAGAAAATTAGATTAGTTTTCAATTGAAATCTTTAACACACATAACATGTGCTCAACACATATGTGACCCAATCCTCTCATTCTTCTGACATATTTTCATTCAATTTATTAGAGTTTTATATAAAAAAAAATTGTGTTTTTCAAAAAAGTATTTCCAATTAATGCGAAGGCTTTTAACCTTTTGAAAGCAGGTCTAACACGAAAATCGAATTCAATGTTTACTAATTTTTATAATTCTATTAACTAATTATTAACTCAATATTTTTCCACATTTTCGGAGAAAAAATTATGAAACGATCGATAGAATTATGAGTTCAGAATTAATACAACATCTCAACCAAACGTTATTTTCATATCATTTTTAATTAGATTTTGTGAGTTTTTTATCGGGTTTTGATTTTTTCTATTCATTTTATGATTTGATAAAACGAAAAGATTAATTATAAAAAGAAAGTCTCTCTCTCTCTCTCTCTCTCTCTCTCTCTCTCTCTCTCTCTCTCTCATCTTTAATTAGAATTTATCTTAATAAAAACTTGGTACATAAATTAAGTCAACTCTCAACTGATCTCGATTTTGTTTTAGGAAAATTTTAATTCTAAAAAATATCAAATCAATTTTGATTAGATGTTGAATGCTATATAACATATTTGAGCTTGTGTATTATGCCTAAGAAATGCGACACAACTTGAGAATAATATTCACTAAAATAAGAATTTTTCAATAAATTTAAAAATGAAATATCGTTTAATTCGTACAGAATTTTACTCGAGTTTTGAAACTCAATATTAAATTTGAAGATAATGTTAGCAAAAAAGTAAAAGAGTTTCGTAAGAAAATAAATGGAAAGTTAATACATATCTCTTTCAAGAATCAAATTTTGAAAAGTCAAACGAAAATGCGATAAATTGAATACCTTTTGGAGGCATTAGATTTTGAAATCGAAACTATAATTCTCAGAAATAATTTATTGATTTTCCTGTTTTTCTAAAAATTTTATTATTGAGCAAGTATCTTGGAATTCATTTGAAGTAATGTGCAAAATGTGATCTCTTCCCACACAAAATCTCGCAATTGACATTTAAGTAGATAAATTAACCCCACTCAATTTGTAATTGTTAAAGAGTCGGTCCTCTTCGCGCCGGAATCTAACGAATAAAACAATTCTTTACTAAAACCTTTGGGGTATTAATAATGTTCAGTCTTTGCGATCAAAGACTCAAAATTCACTCCAAAACTATAGACGTATGAAAAGTCTCTTCAATTTTGTGTACTATTCATTCGAAGTGAATTGAATTTCTTTGAACTTCACTATTCTGTTCCATTCTCTTGATGTAAGCTCACACACATCAAAGCAGGTACTCATTCATTGGTGTATTATTTGATTCAATTTTCATATGAAGTGAATTATATTCGCCGACAATATGTTCTCAAATTATTTTTATAGAATTTGACATTTTTTTATAAATTTTGAGTTGTTTTCCGAGAATTGTTTGATTTCAATGAGATTTCCCAGAATAATATAACTTGAAAATTGATATTAGCTTTCAAAGAGTGATTACCCCATGAGATTCTATATTTTGATAGAGAGAATATACCCAAATCTTTGTATCTTTTTTTTTTAAATTTTCAAACAATAAAACTTTTGTTTCCAGTTTCTCATCTCCTTTCTGGTAAACATATTTGTAATCCTCAGATCTTTGTCACTGAATATAAAACCTTGGATAACACCCACTCACGTATATCATATGATATGTTTGTTTGTTTTAGTAGAGAAGTCATTGAGTATTCGATAACTTGAGGTATGTCTTAACAAATAAGATATGTTTAGATCTATTTGTTTAGTTTTGAGGAAAATCGATATGAAATTCAATTTGAAATAATCTTCACCTTATTCTATGGTTATCGCAATTTCTAAGAGTTGTTTACTTCAAGGAATGGAATGGAAATGTTGTTTTGACGCAAATATATAGCACGACATGCGATGAATGGAAATGAATTTGATTTATTTCTAAAATGCTTTTTCGACACTGAATAACATCTTCTTATAAATTGAAAGCTTTTTTAAAAGAAAGCAAATAAATGTTAAAAACTTTCTATGAATTCCAAAAAAGATTCAATGAATTTAAAGATTTATTTGCGAGCGACTCTAGTAATCTGCTTATGCCACCAATGTAAACTACCAATGTAACTATTGAAAAGACTTCGATTCACAAATTGCGAAATTCTCTAACATTTTTAAAAAATAATTAAAGAAAAAAAAACTATTGAAACGATTTGATCCATGAAAATATTTTCATAATTGAGTTTCTATTTTGAAAATCAATTAATTTTAAGCATCGGATAAACACTTTTATCTGATTTCGCTGTAATTAAAAACCTATTATTAAACAGAGTTATAAATTCGAGAGGTGTGGCTTATATTTATATAAACGTTTTGCTATTAACAAGTTATCAAGCTAAATTAAGTCAGGCTTCTCCCTCTTACTTAACAAGTACAGTCTAACTTCCCAGTTGCGAAAATGTTGTTATATTTGTTTGTTGTGCAAAACGTTTACTATATTTGGCTTTACACCCATAGCACTAATGTTTTAAAAATCTCCCTGTTATGAACGTAAAAACTAGCCTGTTGTTGTTAAGTGGTTTTATTTGAAAATACTACACAACTGGAAGTTGGACTGTATTTAAAATTAGAATTTGAGTAAATGTTTTACAGTAAACAAATGGTTTGGCCTCCAATTCTATTTAGGAAAAGTTCAAAGTCATACAAACGGTTCAAATCATTAAATAGTAGTTTTGCTCTTAATATCACTTAATTGGTCTAAATTTTAAAACGAATCAATTATTTAAAAACTCATTTGAATAGTTGGCGTCAATTCAATTATATTTTGCATTTAAATTTTCATTACATAAATCACTTGAAATATCAAATATTACAAAAAAGATAATTTGAGTAGAAATAAAACAAAAGAATATGATAAGAAAATATTATAGTTAATACAATAGAAATGAGTAAAAACAATGCGCTTGTTTTGAACGACCAAGGCATGTCATATAATTATGTTCTGATTTTATTATTTTTATTTCAATTGATATTCATTTGGGTCACACTTTGGAGAGAGAGAGAGAGAGAGAGAGAGAGAGAGAGAGAATCAGATTATTCTGTTTGTAGGTAACAATTAACCAATAGGTGTGACAGCACTCTTGGTATTTGCATAGGAGTAGATTAGAAGTTAGTTTTTTAGATAACTTTTATTTTTGTCATTCATTGAAACATTCAATGCTATCAATAATTTGTTTGACAGTCTATGGAATCATTGGATTAAATGTTTTCAAATGAATGCCCAAAATGTCATTCAATATGTTTGTTGTTATTTGAATGAATGAAAAAATTCTTTATGAGAATAACCTATTTTGTTAGCCTCAATGTGTTTGACTATAATGTAGTAAAGGACAGGCATTGTGGTAACCCCGGATTCCTAATCACAACCTAAAATACATATCAGGATTCAGTGTAAAAATAACATTTATTTTAATGACTAATTGATAGGAAACATATAAAAAAAATCATTTCAGTGAACTTGAAATTAATGGCATTAAAGAAATTATAGTTTTTTTTTGTGAAAGGCTTTCAAAAAAGTTTAATAACTTTTTTCGGAAGAAAAGATTGTAATCAGTGTTTGGAATAATGGTTTCAGAAGTAAACCATATGTTTCTTGAAAATATCAGTTCTGTTGTGTATGTGTTAAGATTATAATTACCATACGATTCGCCGATATTATCAGTCACTGGTTTTTGAATATATTACTCAAAGGAAACGAATGTATTGTTTTTACTTTATTTTTATTTTTCAATTATATGATTATTAACCAAAAGGCGAATGCCTTTCACAGTAAACTTGTATTGTAAACTCCACAGGCAATTTCAAGGGAAAGGGGTGTCAGTGCTATTAGTGAATTATTTTTTCATTAGAAAAACTTCCTTCAAATATCCTTTTTCCCGATTTTGTGCAGCACTTGATTTGGATTATTCGAAGAAAATCTCACATAATATAAGTGCAGTGCTTTTATGGATAGTGATATCATAGAAAACAAAAAATGCTTTTCTTCGGTTCAGTGCCTGCAGAGCACAACCAGTGCTGATGAAGTTTATGGTCTACTAGTGTGTTGTCTTCAGGTATAACCGGTTCTGGTTTTATAGTTGATCGCTCGCTCTCTGGTTATGGAGCCGAGCTCAGACTTCGAGCACAGGTTTGTGACTCAAACATTTACCCACTCTATTGAAAGAATGAAATTTCACTTCAATTGTGAACATCAATAAGAAAAGGGGGAAAAATTCAATTTTTCTTTTCGATTCGATTCAATATTTTGATGGATCTTTTGATTATTTTTCTCAATCTTTGATTCCATGAATAGAACTGGCAATTTATTCTGTGTTCTCCCAACTGTCTCCTGTCTATCCATCGGTCAATTACTTGAGGAAAAGTTTTTTTTATTAATCGTTATTTTAAAATGCTTTTGATTTATTGATTTTCTGTTTCTTATCCCACAGTAATTGAATAAAATTTTTAAGAGGAAAAATGTGAATTCAAAATATATTTAAGTTAATACATGTCTCACATACTTTATATAAAAGATAAGACATTTTAAAAATGTTTATTTAGCGGATATTAAGTTTATTTTTCCTACTTATTTGTTATTTAATTGAGAAATCAGTTCATAATGACTATAAGTTTTGCTTATTATAAGTCTATTATACAACTGAAGCATGAATTGAGAAAAATTAATGAAAATATTTTGCAATTTTCGGTTTATATTAAAATACATAAATTTATTTACTAAATGAATAAACGGACGAAATAACAAAAAAAACAATAATTTATTTCATAATAATATGAATTTCAAATTTTGCTCAAAAATAATTTTCACTTGAATTCAATTGAAACCTATTTTTAAATAATTTATTTCATAATTTATAAGAAAAAATAGTTACACTTTTAGAATATGTTTTGAAATTGATTGCAAGACACAATTTATTTCCCAACCTATTGAAGCAAAATAAAGAATGTAAGGCTATTATTAACATCTAATTAAATATCAACTTTTATTAGGTTTTTATTCATTTTCACTAAATATAATTCGAACATAAATAGAAAAATTTGAGACACATTTCAGAGTCTCATTAACTCAGCAATCAATTCGTGTTTTCCTTTCGTGAAGTATTCATTTATTCCAAGTTATGAATAAAGATTTTTAATCTCATCTTCAATGCGTTCTAGAATTTAATAACAACTTAATTAGAATTTATGCTAAATTACAGGGATGTGCAACACATTCCTTTCAATTTGAATATCCGAATAATCAGTTTAATTTTCTCATTAGTAATTAAGAACGAATTATGAAAGTTTTAATTCACATAAATACAAAACTATTATATTCAAAAAAATATTGCTTAAAAGAGCAAGTGTAAGAGATAATGATTGTTGGCCATGCCTGGCTAATTAAGACTAACGAGAGTGAACTATTTAATAACAAAACACTTTTGAATGTCTATTATTATGCAATGACTTCAATAATCTCTAGCCTTAGTAGTTATACCTTTTGTTTCTAAAGCCATGAAATGGATTTTTGATCAAAGCTTTTGAATTTTTCATCGGATTTATGATTCGCTTCATTATTCTTACGCGAAATTATAATCATTTCATTATATTTGTTTGAATCAAATTATAAATGAATGAAAATTATTAGACTTCATTAAAATTGACTAATATTTATGAAACCCATAAATTATTGCCTCAAATCTGAGTCAAATGATAGCTGAGTTCAAACATCTATCAAAACATTTCAATTTTATCGGTTTTAATTGTATTATATATTAAAGTATAAGATTCTTATTAACCCGAAAATGTGGCTCTCATTGAGGGGCCACTCATTATATTTAATAAAATTCATAACTTTTCATTCAAAACGTTTATTCAATTGATTTCTAAATTTAAAAGAAAAAAAGTTAGAAAATTGGAAATTCTTGAGAACTTGCAGTCATTTCTCTTAACTCAAAATAAATTGTTTTTCTAATCGTATAGTTTTTTTTGATAGAGAGGCGATTTCATGTAAGCTCTACTCGAACTGTCAATGCTCTGGAGCAAATACATGAAATGGCCAAATTGCTAATACTATTGATATTATTCTGTTCCCTATATTTAAGTCTGGATTAAGTGCCGATATATTTGAAATTACTTTTTATAACTTTTATAACATTGTGTTTAAAACTGTAATTTAGGTCTTTCCCCAACACTCGCACCACTGGGAGAGAGCAGAAGACCTGTTGAACAGGCATGTGGCAGTGGTAGTGGTAGTGGTGTTGATGGCCAACAATTTCATTGGAATATTGGTCGGTCGAGCTCTGCCTCTCTAACCCATATAACAGGAGAAGTGAAACATCAGAAACAGGAGCACCAGAGTTGTGCTATCCCTCCGAATAATAATATTATTAATAAATATGATTTGAGTCAAAAATATGAATTTGAGGCCAACGCCAGCAGTAGTGTAGCCAATGCTGGCGGCGCTCGACTTATCAGCAATTCTCACCTCGACTCAACTCTAGTGGGTTTGGGCGTCAGATCGCGATCTTATTATTATTTATACGGATCAGTGACCAGATGTGATGCTTGTGACGCCTGTGACAAAGACATGGCCTGTGAACGAGTTAATACCAGTGCACTATCAATGAATGTGTTGCACTGCACCACCAATAGCGCCCAAACCTCAGCCAATCATAATAACTCCTCTGGCGAACAGCCGGAGGAAAAGTACAGTCACTCGACAAGTGCTCAAAGTATAGCACAGTTTTGCCAAAATATTTTGAATCAGGCATTCATTTGTGCCAATCAAGAGATCAGACGCTTGACGTCTATGACTATTATTGATGACAATGATATCAATTTTGTTGATCTACTCATTGACTCACAACAAGACATCACAATTATAGTCCCAACTCATTCTACCCGTGCTATTAGTCAGTCAGATGATGATTACTCCGCTAATTATTTAAAAGCGGAAGACTTCCAAACCGTTCAAAATATTTGCGATTTTCAGTCTGACGAGTCCTCTGAAGAGGAATTGGAGAACAAGAATATCTTCATTGGTATAACCATTGAAGGCGCCACAGACGACGAAGAAGAGGAAGAAGAGGTGGATGTGGACGACTATCCCGAAGAGAGATCCGTTTCTAATTTAGAGAAATATTATATCCATTCACTGGAGGAACAGTTGAGTGACGAGGACAGGCGAACAGGCATTCCA
>JAQGCS010002236.1:0-10754 GCA_034702105.1 Fuscozetes fuscipes
GGGCCTCATTTTGACCAAATGCCAGTCTCTCGCAGAGGATTTGTCCAAAATATTTGAAATTTATTGGTATTTGGGAAAACCTAATGCAACGATTCCAGTGAGGTGGCCCCAATACCTGTCCACTCAATATAATCGAAGTCATCCTATGCCGATATCATTGAACGAAATGAATTATAGTACGTTTCTGTCGTCGTCTCCGAAATCATTTTGTTCTTTGGGCCGAACCAATGATATCGAGGCTATTCTTTCAGTGATAAGAAGGGCTAAAAAGTTCATTTACATCGCAGTAATGGATTACTTCCCGATGTTCTTATACTCGAAGCAAAATCTCTTTTGGCCGGTTATTGACGATGCGCTCAGAGAGGCCGCCATCGATAGAAAAGTAAGCGTAAGACTTATGGCGAGTCATTGGAATCATACGCGTAAATCAATGCCAATATTTTTGGAATCTTTGGCCGTTTTTAATGATACAAAACTTTTTGGAGCACACATTGAAGTAAAGTTGTTTGTAGTGCCGGCTTTCACACCATCGCAGGCAGACATTCCTTTCGCCAGAGTTAATCACAACAAATATATGGTCACCGATGAAGAGGCTTACATCGGAACTTCCAACTGGTCCGCCGATTACTTCGTCAACACAGCAGGAGTTGGTCTCACAATTACGCCGAAAGACAATCAGACAAACCTAAGAACAGATTTGGAGTCCATTTTTGAACGCGACTGGAATTCAAGTTATTCTAAATATCTTTGAAACTGAAAATCGTTTTCTTTATTGCAATTTATTATTAAATATAATAAAAAACGAATCAAATTATTTTATTTCGTATTTTTTGCCAAATGTTTATGACTTTACTCCTATTTTCGGAAACGATATTTTGTCCGTAAGTGGTATACCATCTGTAAAATTAATCACAAATTAAAAACAAAACACTATAGGAATTGAAGCGAACATACATTCCAAAAAGAGCACCCGCCAAATGTGCACCATGGTCAAAAAAGCGCCAGCCTAAAATAAGCCCTGCACTGTCCACTAAAATAATTCCTTTGAGAGCCATTCCCGCAGATATTGTGAAAAACGGCAAAAATATTATCATTAATTGCAAATCAGGTCTCGCTATACAACACGACGACAGAACTCCCAAAATCGCGCCCGACTTTCGAGAAAAAGATCAAAATCAAAATAAAATCAAAATAAAATGAAATAGGTCATTTGGTCCCTATTTCAAAACACTGTATAAATAGCCATTCATTTGAGAACTGTTTTTAGATGCAAATCATAAATAAAGCTTATACTCGAGTACAGTTAGTTTTAAAAAAGATTAAGCAAAACGTTTGCCTCAACTAATCATAACATAAAATATGTATTACTCACAGCTCCTAAAGAAGAAGAAGCCCTTCCCGTAACCACTTTTGCCAAATAACTTCCAAACGAAGAGACGACGCCTTCAAGTGATTCAATGTTTAAATTATTGATAAATAAATTAGAATAAAGTACCAGAAGTCAAGTAAAAGGCTAAGAGTTGGTCCCAACCAAACAATTGTCCACTGATTTGAGAGAATGAGTGCAATACAACTAAATTGAACACTAAATGAGTGACAGAATAGTGACTGAAATTTGATAAAAGCATTGGCCAACACTTTAGTGGTTCTAAAGACAAGTCAAGAATAAAATTAGAAAAACAGAAGCAAACCATTTGAAAGCCTACTATTAGTGGTATTAGTCATGAAATGTGTGGCCATAAACGGCTGCCATTTGGGTACTTTCCAACAGATGAATACCAACACATTTATGGCAGCGATTCCTAAGAAAAGTTTAAACGAATCGTTGGTTGTGTTCCACCAACTGTTCCACCACTCCCTCACCTTTCAAAATATTCAATTGTGTGAATCATTTAAAGGAGACCACAATTATTACTTGATTTATAGGATTCTGACTCCTTTTATAGCCTTCAGAAGTTGAAATCGAATTAAGATTTTGTTTCCATTGATTCCAAGGATTAAACTTTTGTCGCAAACGAATTGAAGTCTCGAAGTTGTAAACGATATAAACTGAATAAACAGTTGCACTAAACTTAACCAATCATTAAATTAAATGCAATTAAGCATCAAATCGATAAAATTACCCCAAATGTGAATACTAAAGGTCTTATTAAGCTCTTGCTATCAACTAATAGAGAAGATTGACTCAAATTTTGCACATTTTGTCCGAATTTGTTTTTACTAAAACTTCTGAAAATTTGGCGAACATTTGAATCAATGGTTAACTTATTTGTGAGACTTATTTGATATCTCTTTGTTAGTCTCAAAACTGAAAGCATTTTTAAATTCAATTGATTTTAATTATGAGTAAAAACTTTTACTTTAAATGCATTGAAAACAAAGTAAACAAATCATTTGACAGCATATGTGTTGACCCGAAGTCACCCATAAATAAAGGCTTCAAAATAGAGCCCACTTTTAAAAGTCAAACGCATTGAAGGCTTGCATTAATTCATACATTTTGTTGTCATTTGTATGAAGTTCTTTATATAAAAGTTTCTCTTCGATTGCTGTGACCATAATAATAATCCAATATAATCTTGGCCCTAAACCTTTTAATTTCAATTCATTTTTTGTTAACATTAAAGAAATTATCATTTTGATGATGTGCAAGGTCAGTTGGGTGACTCAATTGTTGCCAAATGTTGGTCGATATGGTTGTGAGCGCTGAGAGGGTCGACCAAAATGTTTGCAATATTTTGCTGTACTTTTTGAAAACTGCAATATTTGTAAACAAATTGCGAAACTATATTATAGACTCGAAATACACTCGAATTGAACGCAAAACTAAATCAATTGAATTATGACTCAATTAATCATTTAATTAATTATTTTTAAAATGAATTATCGATCGATTCAATGAAGTAATGGTTTGAAGACTTGAGAAACGAATCCAATAATTATGTATAGAATTAAGGTTTGGATGTATTTTGACTTATTTGCGATCATTAATCAAGTTTTGTGTTAAATAGAATGTAATGAAAGGTGTAATGAGTGGGACCTATGACTCAATGGTCGGACTGTTAGCCATTAGAAGAGTGATTAGAGACGACAGAAATGCCAGAAATGCCAATAATATTATGAAACGAATATTTGAATGCATTTGTCTAAACGGCGGACTTTTTTTAGTCTCAATATTGGTCTTCAATCACGTGATCCTTAAATGGCTCTACTTTTTTATGCAATTGGGGTTCGGGTCTCAGAAAGGAATGGTGTCTTCGACGTGGTTTTGGTTGGAACCAACACTGTCTTACTTTTTCTCAGTCTTCTGGGTTTTGCCTCTGTTTGTGTTGAGTCGTGTCGTCAATGCCTTATGGTTTCAGGTATTACACAACTCTTTAAAACTTTGTTCTAAGGTATGTTTAGGACATCGCCGACAACGCATTTAGAGGCCGTCCGCAGGGGTTTCGCAATATCCCAGTTTTCATCGCCGACACATTCTTCAGTCTTCTCATTCAAATCCTATTTCTGTTGCAGGTATCCAAAGATACCAATAATTGTGTGAAATGAGTGTTAAGTCAATTATTATTGCAGTCAATGTTAGTCGAGTTTTTGCCGATTCCATTAGTGGGACAGTTGGCCGCTCTCTTACACATCAGTCTATTGTATTCTTTATATTCTTTCGAATACAAGTGGTTTAATATGGGTTTGTATTTCATATTTCTCTAAACTTGAAATTAAAGTTTCCGTTTTGGGGGAAAGGGTGGCAATTGCACCGAAGACTACACTTTATAGAAAATAATTGGACATATTTTTTGGGATTCGGACTACCCCTGGCTTTGGCCACTTATATGATTCCTAATTATCTTTTAAGTGGAGCCATATTTTCGATATTTTTCCCGCTATTCATAATCAGTGCGAATGAGGCCCGACCTCGAAATGGCTTTTGGTCTGTCTTATCATTTATTTTCAACTATAAACTTATCGATAATACCTTTTCAGTGATATTCAAATACATTTCTTCTCACCAGTCGTTTGGCTCTCAAATAAAATTCTCGAATTTATTTTTAAATTCAATATTTTGGGCAGAAGTGGAACCAATCGTCGAATTCAGAGAAGGGAATAAATTTAATACACTTTTATTGTCAAATTGGGGGCAAATCTAAAGTCTAAAGTCTGCCCAAAAACATGGGTTTCACTCTTTTTTTTAGTTTTTTTTAAATAAATGATTGGCTCTATTATCATAAGGTCCACAAAATTAAAAGTTAACAACAATTATGTCTTAGAATTCAATTTCAATTGAAGTTAAATTATAATTTTTAATCAAATTTAATTGTTCTTAATAATTTATAAGTAACTTTACCAAACATCACCAATCACTTTATCTATCAGGGTTAGATATGTTAGGTAAAGTTACTGAAATTGAATGGCAACACATAATTGTTGTTAATTTTTTCAATATTTTGGACCTAATGAATGATTAGCCGTTGACTGAGAGCTTAGGCACTGACAAACATTTCTGATAATTGTTTACTGTTTTAAGGCAACACTTACTCTGAGAAACAAACCAAAAGTTTTACGATTTTGTATATAATATCTACGATTAAGTGTCAAAAAGATTCGGAAGGATTTTAAAATGACTCAAATTATAACTTAATTTACGTTTGGTTTGAATCAAATTTGTGTAATATTTAGAGAATATGTTTGTTATTAAATGAATAAACTATTGAATTGTTTGTAAATAAAAGTATTATTAACGAAGAAATTTACTCATCGAATGCCTATCGAAAAGCAACTTACAGAAAATCAAAGTTCAAAACAATCGTTGGCTACATATCAGTGTATATCCGAATCATTTTTATTAATTTAAAAATTGGATTATCTATTGATAAAAAGAGATAAAACCGGAAATAAAACTATGATATGAATAAAATTGCACTAAATCTCAATGACATTCATTTGAATGCAAAAGCAGTCAACAGTTCCCATAAATAAATTGAATTTGTAGTGTGTTTTCCATAAAACAAGACTAGATTTGTATCGGAAATAATCAAAAATTTATACAAAAATACAACTAAACAAAGCTTTGATTCAAAATATTATTGAAATCCATTTCCCGATTGTTTTAAATGAAATTTATTTAACGAAGACTTTAATACAAGTATTGAACGGATGGCAACAAAAGTCTAAATGGAAAACACATTACAAAGTCTACAAATCAGTCAATTGTCTACTCTTCTCATAGATTTGAAGACTGAGTGCTTTAGACTCTTATTATTGCTTTAAAACAATAGTATTTATGGAAAATAGTTTTGTTTACGTGTTTGTGAAGTATAGCAAAGGATAAGTGACTTAATATAAGTGAAAATAAATGAAATCAATTAATATAATACAATTTTTTCCACTCGTGATTATAAAGTATTGTTAATTGTTTAACGGATGTAATGAGCAAATAATGCAGTGCTGTTCACATATCAGTACCTCATTACTCATTTGACCGCTATTTAAGTTGATTTAGTGATGAACTGCTCGTTAAGTCCTATTAGAGACAGACTAATAGGTCGTTGTTTAGGCCTATTCTCTAAACAGTGAGTTTAATTGATTCAGTGTTTGCTTTGAAATGAAGTAACGAATCGGAGGTAAACAGCGCTGCCATACAATCATTCATTGATGGAAATAAATGAACAAATGTTCTAAACGTCAATCATTCAAAACGATTGACCGATAGGTTCAGAACCAAATAAATAAGTTTATGGCAACCCTTAAAATCGTCGAAATACTAAAATCTCAGAAATCATAAAATTGATGAATGAGTAGTGCTTTGAATCAAAAATAAACTAACGTTACGTATGATCGCTATTAAACTATAAATGTCTATAAATCAGAACCTAATCTAAAATTATATAATTATAACATAACGTAAGTAATCACTAAAAGCCGTCGATTAACAATTCGAAATGAACGCTACCCTCTCTGTCCATTCGATCGTGTTTTATATTCTTAGCCCAAGCCTTGCACTCAACGTTTATCAGTACTCCGGGGGTCGGCTTCAAGAAGTGGATGAACACGAATGGCGACAAATATCCAGGTTGGTTTGTGAATGGGAAGAACTTAAAGTCAATTCCATTTTGCGGGTAATAATGAATGGGTCCGATGTTCTCCTTATCCGCAGCATTCTATTCAATAATCACACATTAGTTCACTATTTGTATCATTTTCTGTCACTTGAATCCCAAACTGATTATAATTTCAGAAATCAATCGAATTGCAAGTATCAAATCCCAAAAAATTATACAATTCCAAGATTTTTTTCCGAATTTTTATCTGGATAATGTGATAAAGACTAACCTCTCCCTCACAAGTGATGTAAACGACATCAGGTTTGCCTCGAGTATAGCCCTCTCTAACGACATCGGGAATTGATGATTGGCTGAAATCATTTGCTTCATAGGAAACTGGTTTCCAATTGTAAATCTGTCGCCAAATGAAAAGCAAACCATTAGAAGAATATTCAATAAAATGAAACGTAAATAAAGAAATGCAATCATTACTCGATTGAGTTTTATGAGAACACAGGGATCGCCTCTTTTGTAGCCAAAGTCTTGACCTTTGGTGCAATTATTATCAATTTTCTTAATGTCGAAGAAGCAGAACCTGTCGCTGTCAACAGTCTTGTTATTCTCGCACTGGTCAATGTGTTCGCCTCTGTCAGCGCTGCCGTCATTAGTTTTCTCATAGGGCTCAAGAAATTTATTCAAGTTGTCCGTCCAATGCTTCCAATTGGCTTCATTCTGTCCTTGTTTAAACCATATCAAAGTGCTTTCTACGTTCTCATCGCGAGGACGGGGTCTGAAACCGAGTCCTATCCATACAAATCATTAGTTTAAAACAATTGTCGAAATAAATCATTTTGAGGCCAGTTATCAAAGAGATGCGCTGTCATTATGTATGGCCTTCACTATGATATGACTGATCACTAATTGCTTTCCAAATACTAATTGTTTGTTACAAAACATAAAAATGACTAAAGATTTTGCGATCGAAAAATCATCAAAAAATGAGAGTTCAGAAGGGGTTTGGATTTAGGCGGCGGCGCTCTAATCAATAGTGGATTAATAATTGGATATACCTGGGTTGGATCCGATGCGACTCTCTCCCAACTGCCACTTCGGGACGCGTTGATCGATGGTTTGGTAGAATATTAATAACATTAGAGCCCAAAATGCAGCCAAACATAAGTAGAATATTATGTAAAATATCAATATTTTGACTGAAAAATAAGCCCAAAAATAGACAAAAATTAGCGAAAATCAACATTTTTTAAGAATTCATAAAATCGATGATAAATGTCAATTCATTTATTGATTAAAAGATTAATGAATAAAAACTGTTTAATATGTGATTTTGTAGATAAATGGGAGACTCATAAAGCGATAACTCTTTGCTTATCTCATTCTGAGTCCAAATGACTCGCATTTTGAGAAATTAATGTTTTAATGTCGAAAATATTAATGCAATCATTGAATGAATACATTTAAAGAATGCATTGAAAAACATAAGTCATGCTTATTATGAGCCGATTCTCATTGACGACAATCATTGCTATCAATACTATCAAAGCGCTAATTATTTATATATTATATACAATTATATATATATATATATATCATTCAAATATCAATCGAATCGCTTTTTGCAGACATTTTTACAAATCCCTTAATACTCGACTCAATGCCGATAATAATCAATAGTTTGACTCAATTTTAATCAATAAAAGCTTAAAAACCATATAATAGAATAATCGCTCAAATTTATACTCAATTCTCTCCTCAATACAAAAGCATTTTTCAAAATAGTTTCCGAACCATTTTTTAGAGTAATATTTTTTTTATGAATTTAATGCCATTAATAAGCAATCAATTGATTGATAGATGAACTCAATTATTGACACAAAAATGCAAACAAATAAACTATTTATAAAATTAGAATCTTTTCGTTAAATTAAAAGTTTTTGGATTCAAATTGAATTCAAAGATTAAATTTAATAAAAATCAATGGTTTGAGAAATGAGTCAAATCTAAGAAGAAATCAATACTAACGCCACGAACTGCCGGTTCGTCCGCAGAACTCTCTGGTTCTTGGATTCCATAAGAACTGAACAATACTTTCAGTTGTCGTCAGTTTCTCTTCGGGTTTGAAAAAATTTGAGTCCTTTTCAGCCATTTTGTGAACACTTTTACTGCAACTGAAGAGAAGTGAAACTAAACGCAAGGAATGAATGAATGAATGCTTTCTATGTATGAGATGTCGACTCAGAACTCAAATGATGTCCAATAGTGAGACGATTGCACTAAACGAGTCTCGATTGGGAACTGACGGCAATCCAATCAACGCTATTATCCAAACACTAATATATTAAATGCTATCAATTTATTAATGCATTCAATTTTGATCAATACTCCACTCAATGTCAACACTAGAGATCGACACCAAATACGACCTCAATTCACAATTACTCGCAAATCAATCACAAATCTTATCTCTCAAATCACCAAACTTATTTAATATCTCTGTCACCCTTTTTCTACCAATTATACTAAACTTTTACAACACAATATTTGTCCCTTTTAAAGATAAGCTTGCATAAAGTCATAATAATCTTTAAGTTATGTTTTTTTAACTGCTAACACCTCTACTAATTAAAAGAGAAAGTTACATTTTCTTTGTTATACTGTATAACTTTTACAGTTTAAGAAACAGAATTTGTGAGCACTCAACTATTTTTTACTAGTGATGATACATTTCTTAAATTTTAATACTAGCTGAATATTATTTGTCGCCATTTTCTCTTCCGGGAGAGTTGTTTGGCTACTAGAGTTGCTTAGGATATAAATTTAATAAATTTATAATATTTAAAGGCTGAAAATATAAATTTAAAGCCATTAAAAATATTTTGATTAATACCAAACATGGTTAAACTCTATTACTTAGAAAATTATAAAATCCACCTTTTGAAGTTCTGCAGGTCTCTCTAACACTTCTTAACCCTTAAAAGTTTTGATTCATAAAGCCTAGAATTCATTGTCTCTAGTATGGCAGCTGCGGTATGACCAGGCCCAATTATCAAAATGGAGAAGAGAAATGCAAAAATGTAGTGAAAAAGGAGGACATTCGAAGGACATTTTTGAAAATTCATTAATTAATACAGGGGTGGTCAAGAGGGATCGACGATATATCCCCCTCTAGAGTCGAAAATTTGGCATTATCCCCCTAGAACTTTTTTAACCCCAAAAATTTAACATTACAGGTATACCTCTCCCCTCGCTGCCGCCGAGCGAAGCGAGGCAGCTTGTATTTTACCTTCGTTCCCCATTGTGTTTTTTACCGAGCGAAGCGAGGCAGCAAATTTTTTTGGCGGAAAATTCAAAAAATCAACCCCTAGATCCCTCTCCTAGAAATTTTTTGAAAAATCACCCCCTAGATCCCCTCTCTAGAGCCGTCGACCTTGGCCACCCCTGAATTAATGGTATAATCAGAGATGGTCAAGAGGAAGAAGTCGACTACTTACCCCGCTAGATTGGAAAAATTGTCAATGAAATTTGATGAGTTTTGACCCCCTCTAAACCTTTGCAAAAATTTAACATTACATGTATAATTTAGGAATTAAGGGATTATAGCCAAGTTTGACTGTAATATTTTTCGGAGGATTTTTGTATGTCAGGGGCCAGACCTTCAGAGGACAGTGTTTTGATGAGTCAAAAGGAGTAGATGCCTCCCAAATCGAGGACATCTGATCACCCGAATGGCAGCTGAAACATGAATCACACTAGATTTAAAATAATTTTAATTAAATTACGTTCATTTTACTTAATTTATCAGCAGTTTAATGATAAAATAGGGAATTTTGTCTACCATCTTCCCTCAGCCAAAATATAAATATATTAAATCTATTAAAATTTAATAAATTAAACATCACTAGTGACTACACCTACCTTTGCCTAATTTGCCACAACTTTACTCTAATTTATAAGTTTCTAATAAAACAAGTTCGATTCAAACTCAATCCCCACTACATTTATACCTTTATTTATTTTAAAAGAGTTTACTTCTATTCCATCCTCAATCCCATCCCTTTCAAAGGAATATCTTCATAGAGTAACTTCAATCATCATTCTAAAAGGCATAATATATTAATAATGTAACTATAAATATCTCCATAGGTTAGTGTCAATCCCATTTCTTTTTAAAGGATATCTCCATAGGGTAAACTCAACTCCATCTCTTTTCTATGCATTTCTCTATAGACCAGCCTCAGTCTAATCTCGGGTGGGTGCCAGAACGACAAATTTATTTACTATAAATGTAGTGAAAAAAAGTTTGAGAACTTTTAATGAAATTTTATATCTTTAACAATAAACTGATAGAAATTTTTTAAATACTGGGTTTTGCATAAAAATTGTTACATTTTTCACTACATCTATGAAATGGAATGTAGTATATAGTTTCGTCCGTGGGCCACCCAATCCTCGTGAGGATTTGGGTATATTCTTGGGTGAATTGAGAAAAGCAAATTAATCTTGGCTATAGATGTAGTGTTATTAGGTTTGAATCGAACCCTTGTTTAAAAATAAATTTTGAATATATACAATCAACTCAAAAGCGAAAGACCGTTAAACAAATCATTATAACTTTTGAGTGGGTTACCCGATTTTCAAAATTTTTTCACCAAAATATAACAGGATAATGTCGAATTGTAAAACATTAAAAACTAAATG
>JAQGCS010002237.1:0-10753 GCA_034702105.1 Fuscozetes fuscipes
TTCATTTTTAAATCTCAACAATCAGTCGATTTTCAATATTTAATGAGTAGACTTTCAAACTTAATTAACTGTAAATTGAGAACTATTCCTAATTTGAGTCAAAATAAGTCATTTGGATTCAAATGTGAAAGAGATAAGTCATGAAACAGACTTTAAAACTATCATATAGTTGATGTCACCCTAAAACCCGATATACATTCTAATTATAATGGCTTTTATTTACATTAAAAAGGTATAAAAGCAAGGTTTTAGTACGCATATACAACGTATGCTTATAACCAAGACGTTTAGGGACGACTTCCGTATGTAGCACCTTCCCGAAGTGGGCGTGTCATATATTTTTGGAAAGCTTAGGTCATGAGGAGTTCAAATATATAGTTCCTAGGTGCAACAAATTAATTTTAAATTTTTTCAAAATTTTTAATAAAAGTTAATATATTTAGCAAATATCAATGGTTAATAAGTTTATGTACATGCTGGGCTCTTTCTCGTGCCAGGGGGATTATGGCGACTCTCGCGCGGTCACCAAGAATACTTTTAACCTTTTGCGACCGCGCGAGAGTCGCCCTAATCCCCTTGGCGCGATTAAGTGCCCAGCATGTACATAAATCTATTAACCATTGATATTTACCAAATATTCCTTTGCTCTACGAAGAAATTCGGCATTTATATTCTCTTCAATTATAAATTCATTGATAATAATTATATTTTTGAAAAAAAATTCAAATTAATTTGTTGCACCTAGGACTTATATATTTGAAGTTTGAAAATTTTGAAGTTGCAATCTGCTTCAATTCTCATACAACAGAGTTCGCCACTTCGCAGGTTATACAGTGAGAAACAAGGTAAAAGGTAAAAGTTTCCCGTTCCTTTTAATTCGTTTGTTTATATTGAGTGTCGCATTGCTGTTCAGATTAAAACATTGACAGTTACTTACAATAAAAGCATTAAATGCTTAGTAAATTATAGTAAATTTTACTAATTGGATAAAGCAAACAGAGAGATGCCTATTTTAGAGGCCTATTATTTACATTTGTTTATTAATTGTACGAATTATCATCTTGTACTTGGGTGTATCTTTTATCATAAGAGAAAATCATTAACTGACAAAACTGGTGCTAGAGTATATTGACAAAACGAGGTCAGGTTTCGGATAAGCAAATGATTCGTGAAGGGTTAGCCAAGCTCTTCGACCTTAAAGAAGGTAAGGGGAGGGGGTTCCACAATTTTTTAACAAAAATCAAGAGGCAAGATGGGCTGCAAAAATTGACTTCAGCATACTTTATCTTTTTGGAAAATGCTTCAAAATTTAAAACTAACAAGGTGAACCCTCCTGCCTCAGATTGTCTGAGATTCTTGACTATTGTGAGAAATATTAATACTAAATACACACAAATTACTGCCCATAAGATTATACGGAATGTATTTTAATTGAGAATAAGTTAATCAGCGAATGCAAAGTTTATGGACAAAGCGTTTATCAAAAAGTAACACTTGATTTGAATGTGCAATCAGTTTATCAAAACTTAAGAGATGATCCATAAATTTTACTGGTTAATTTCATTTCTTTTTTGAACTTCTTGATAGATAAAGCCATCTAAGACATATTGCACTTTACTAAAGGAGGATTTCATCAAGTTATTTTTAATGTTAAGGAGATACAAAATAGGCATAACAATTTTATAATAAATATCCAAATTTTACGATATTTTCTAATACTAAGATCGATCGTAAGATTGCATTAATTCGAATAATTGAAAAAATATTTAATATTTAATTCTTCTGAAACTGAATATTAATCAAATATTTTGTGTAGAATACAATCATTTTATCAAAATTTCAGTACGAGGGATATTTTCCAAGAAATTGTTACTCGGCCAATTCAAAGATATTACCAAATGACATTCTATTTTAGTGAACAATTGTTAACAATTGAAAAACACTCAATAAATTGGGAAAAGATATTGTTTTGAGCCTTAATTTATATCAAAATGCACCAAAAGTTGAAAGAGAAAAATAAAAGCGAGAAAATATCCTTATTTTTAGTGTTGTATTAGAGAAATATTAGAGGATTTTTGGCCAAAATTTTATTGAATGTTTATAATCGAAGGGCAAAAGTAGCGGCGCTCACATAAATGTAGAGACACTACTATAAGTTCTAAAAGCCAGTCCATTAGCGTTACTTTGGGACCGAATCCTAAGTCAATTATATGAGTTAAGTTCGAATTCAAGTATAAATAAATGCACTGAACTATAGATCTATATTTTGCAAGTTTGCCATCACTTGTGAAATAAGTAATGCATAACTCCCGTACTTTCGATTTACAGTTACGTTTGGATGACTACAATAGGAATGGTTTTATCAACGTCTTGGTTGAATCGAACGCCTCTACTCTCTCATCAGTAGTGCAACGACTGGTGTTCTGGTGATCAAAGAAGCGCATCCCTCAGGGCTCGCATCAGATGCGTATTCAAAGTGCATATATTGCAATACTTGTGATTTACGAATACAAGTAATGAGTGCTTTAGATGGACCTGAGCTCATGTCAACGCCAATGTCTTCACCTGATCTCAATAAGAAGCATTTGATTGACTCTTTTGAAGACAATTGCAATGATTTGGATTTGTTATGGCATTGAATGAATTGGTCAGAAATGATCACTTTTGCACAGACTGTGTGATGATAGAGCGAAACAGTCGGCTGTGAGCACCCAATTCACGCCCAATTGAGTCGTATAGCAATTTGTGTAGTAATGAACAGATAATTGAAATGTGCTCTACTCTCGAGTCCGGAGGGGGTGAACAGTGCGTCAAATGTATTATTCAGTATTGGAGTTACAACTCATTCAAATTCATGAGGGATTCTCTTCCATCTCTCTGTTAGTTCTCTTCATTCACTTCGTGTGCAAATCATTTGAAATCTTCAAAATAGCATTGACTGCCCACATAGTACAGACATAGTACAGCACAGCACACAGATGTCTCATCCTTTTCTCTTTATTCAACACTGGAATCGTTTCCAATCGTTAATTGTTTTCAAATTCATTGTCTATTACCTGAAAAACAGATCACAATTTAAGTCTAAAAATTGGTTTTCATTCTATTCTTCTATTAATCGCAAAGAAATTCAATGCTTTGAATTAAATGCAATGAAATGAAGAAAAATAATTATTGTAGTCATTACTACTGATTACTACTCTCACACATACCCTACACATCCGAAAAGGAAATTATTTCATATTCTAAAAGAGTTGCGATCAAACATTTCAAACAACTACTATAAGAATTCATTGAATGACAGACAGCAGGCACTGAAGGCCAAAACACAATCTTATTCATAGCTCTTAATAGAATAGGAGTTAATCCTCTTCACTTGCAATAGTATTTAAAGGGGTATTCAGTGGTATTGAGCGCCACTTTAGCTGCACTTTTATTGAAATATACAAAAATTCTTTAAATTTCTAAAGAACTGCTCGTTTTGCACACATATCAATACAGAGATTAACATGGATAAAGAATAGACTACAGACCTTCAGGTAAGTTTAAGCCTATTGCCGATGTGCTCGCGCACTGTCCATCTGGTGATATGGCACGTGTTGGACGCGTTTCGGTCACAATCGTCATAACGCATACATCACAACGATATATACAGTTAAGCACCGCATCAATTGAGAGCCAGTTCTGCAGTAAGTGATGACAGGTGGCCTCAATAGTGATCGCCTGCTGAGTCTATTCGTCAATCGCTTTCTCTTTTTTCACTTGTGATTTAGTCGGGTATACACTCTATTGACGACAATAATTATAGTCAGACAGAGATTGCATTATATTACCGAAAACACGTGTCATTCCGACCCAAACACGCATTCATTAATATATTCTGATTTGTTTCAAATGTTTTCTTTATGTCGTTCGCACTCAATGTTAACATTACTTTTGCACACATTCGAGAATCTGTGGACAAACTCACACACAAACACATAGACACCTAGTAGCTTTACCCAAAGTATTTCCATTAAAGATATCAAAATATAAAAAAGAATGTGATTCTAAAGAGACTTAAAATTAAAATGTCTTAAATTTAGAGTAAAAGTCGGGCCGTTGTGTGTGTGAAGGCGTCTGGAGTGCGACTGCAAGAGAGCAGAATAGATGTAACCGAGTGTACAGACGAGTGAATGCGTCGCTCTATTATCGGCGTCTTCGGTGATTTAATTTTGGAGTGCGTCACAAAATCTAAACCTAATTTGTTCACTAAATTCAATGTTATAATAATTTTTATGGAGTGACGCTTTCTTTCAAACTATTGCTCTTAAAATCTCATTCTTTAGCTAAATTCAACTCATCCTTCAAATACTTGGAACACAATATTAGCTTTTCATCAAATAAGTCATTTGTTTTCTTCAAATTGATTTCATTTTAATTTGTCGAACAAATATTTGTCGAATTGAAATACTTTTCACTCAATTTAGTAAAAATTAATAAATTTATTTGCATTTAATTTACAAAACATATAAAATTTAGTTCATATTTAACAAGAGATTCATACCATAAACAAAGACCAACAAACTTTACCTAGAAAAATACTCTAAATTTATTTAAGAATGCAAACAAATTTGAAGAGAATAATTTTTTGAGCAAGAAGTTCTTCAAGAATTAGATCTCAAATAAAAGAAAACATAAAACTGGTGGGATTGTTTTGTATCAATGTGATTTCTTAATAAAAACTTAAAATGATTATCAGGGAGAAATAGGATTTAATAGATGATGATTAGCCCTTTGAGCTAAATTGTTGCTTATTTCAAATGTTTCAGTTTAATCAATGAAATTAATCGTTTAAAGAAAGAAAACGAATTGATATAATGAAAAAGTGATTAAAAATAAAACTAATTGATAGACACAACCTTTGAATCACTAATTTCATTGAAAAAGTGTTAGAGATTTAAATGATTTTATTTAAACAAATTAATTGCATTTCAATTTAATATTGAGTTACAAATGTTTACATCATATAAATGATGAACACATTTATTATATAAGAAAATAAAACCTATAGAATAGAATCAGAATTATTTTGGATCAATGATAGAGAAGGAGAGAAGGAAAGGGAGCGAGAGAGAGAGAGAGAGAGAGAGAGAGAGAGAGAGAGAGAGAGAGAGAGAGAGAGAACTGGTGATGGAGTGAATGCGAAGATATGGAGTATATGTTGGTAGAGATGATGAGAGTAATGGTGATAATGGAGTAGGAGATGCCTGCGATGCAGAGCCAACAGAGATAGGTAGAGCCAATGAGAAGGCAGTAGAGTTGTCTACAACACGTTTTATTGGTCGTGTCGTATCGGTTATAAGACGGATGGCCTCTCTTATAACTTCGTTAGTCAGTATTCGTTATCAACGATCGGAGGCTAAGGTTTAAAACTTTTTGACCGAAAAATTAATGTCAAACGACAAGTAAATATCGAACCATATATTTATTTATAACAATTTTGATAATTCATCGAAATATGGGCGACAATGGATCTGTTGATCAGAGTATAGCACATCATATATCGCACCGCAATTTGTCTGACAAACGTAAGTCTAGCGCTTGTAATGTGTCTGTGCTATCGTCTGATACGGACTTTGCGGCCACTCTTTACGGAATCAGCACAAGTGGTGGCCACCACTCACATGAACACATCAATTCGAGCGGCTTATCGGTGAGCCGGTCATCGCTGGTAGGGAGCGAACAGCAGCACCACTCGGGTAAGTGTGAAATGTTGACTCCATTCCCGTGACATTCATCTAATAAATTCAATAAATCAAGAAATAAATTAAGTGTTGCTTTTGGTAAAGGGGCTAATAATTGGTCGAAATTCGCTTTTGTTGAGTAATGCAATCTTCTTATTAGACTGCAATATACTGATAATACCTGTGCTATTTGTATGCCTTATTAAATTCAAAATGTCATTAGTCTGAGCGCTTCCACATTATTATATTAAAGAGTGACGAATGTAATTATCTCTAATATCAACTCAATTCGCAAAAAGTGATTTCAAAGCACGTGAACCACTGATGTGGTGCTCATCACTAAAATTTGATTCTTTGATTCAATCAAAACTCAATTGTTTTGACAGCTTTTGTTTTCATCGCAATCTATTGGTGCGATTAAATTTATTTTAAACAAATTTGTTTTGATTTTATTTTATTTCTTTTCACAATTCAATGATTTCTTTGCTTTCAATCTTCACTTTTCATAAGAGTGCGCATATGTGTCACTTAACTCATCCAATAGCTCTTCAGCCCCTCTATTAACCATCGCTTTTGTTTAGAATAGCTAATAAATTCAATAATAGCTTATTAATAGTTATTTTTCTCATCATTTAATTTACGTTCAAAATATACAAAAAGTATTTCAATTGAATCCACTTTTTATCAGATTTTGAACAACTTTTTGAATCAATGAATAGTTAACAGAGTTTTCACTAAAACCTAGCGATTAGGGAATGTATCAAATTTTGGACACATATGTCATATGATGTGTTGTATGGCTGGACATCTATTTTAGCGAATGTATTGATTGCACTTTGCATTTACTTTGAGAGCAGGTGCTATCAAAATTTGAAACCCACGAGAGACACGATTTTGTCTGCTTTTCTTCACCTTTTGTTAAAAAGCGAATTATTGTTAAGCACTCAAGGCTTTAGGCTTTGGAGCGAATGTGGACTAACAATTGGTGGCTGTGCGCCGCACTCTGCACCCAAATAATATGCCAATCCATTCATATTCCATACAATTACTCTTTGAATGAAACTACAGAATAATGGCTTAAAGCGAGACCTACTCAGCACTGAATGACTTATTACTTAAAATAACATAAAACACAACACGTGTCGAACCAATACTTTATTTACTCATTAATTGAACGCAATATTGACTCTACTATTGAATCAATATTTGTCTCATTTATATAACCACTGAATGACTTCTAATACATTTGTACCACAAATTCCACGCAAAAGAAGATAAACTCTGATTTCATTCATAATTTTCTAAACGGTTTGACTCTTCTTTCATTCAATTTCGAACTCAATAAATGTTTAACAATCAAGGTTAAAAGGCAATCAATGGTTAAACTTTATTCTGAACATAAATGAAGAAGGACACTAGAATATCCACTAGGATTTTAACTTGATTTCCTATCTTTGCGGCGAAATGTATACCCCTCCCCTCCCGCCTAATGACAAGAGGTGTCCATTTTTTCAGATTTTTAAAAGAATCAGAAATTTCAAACAAAATTCAATATATTTCATAAAATACAGTTTTTGTGAATTTATCATGTTTGAAAACAACCTATAGTCTCTAATATTTTGGTCTGAGGGCCATAAGACAGCTGATAGCTTTCCAACACCTTTGTTTATAAACTTGTAAACAATTCTTCCAAACCAAATATGAAATTGAAATCTTAATCTTCTCAACATATTCTTGAAGTCACAAAAAGTCTCCAATACAAGAAGTTGGTCTAGGTGGTTCCTACCATTTTGCGCATAAATTTAGTTCAATTGACTTAAATAAAGTACAAATTCTTAAATAACTAATTAATTAAAATGAAGGACAAAATTATGGAAATTGTTAATTGTGAGGACATACTAATCTTGAAGCCTTAATTTCTCACCTATTTTTGCTCATGATTATAAAATGTTCATGTATATTAAATTCAAGTAGTATATTATTTTTCTTACTGAGCAAATTTTGAAAACTGGGTGCATTTGTAAAAAGGACAATGATTTTTACCTTTATATTTCTAAGGAAAATGTTTCAAATTTTTATTTTACCGTTTTGCTTGACAATTTACTACCGGTCGCTATAAGTCGGTTGTTATAAGTGAGTTATAACAACCATAGCAACTAGGCAAAATTGGAATCAGTATAACTACCTGTAGTTATATGTGATTTTGAGTGTTTTAAAATGGTTGTCAATTGATATAAGTTGTAGTATTTTAATTATTTTGAAGACCGATCCTTATATTTAACTCAATTCTAAAGAATATTTTGATGCTTATAATTACCGGTCATTATAACTAATCACTTATAACAACTGGTCGTATTTTCTCATAAGTTATAGGGAGTGTCGTTATATCTTAGTTATAACAACATAGCAACCGATACCAAAAGTGCTACAATTGACTTATAAGTTATAACGACTGGTCGTAAATTGTCACGCGAAACGGTACATATTTTTTTAATTCTTGTATTCTTTATACATCAGGCAAATTCTATGTCATTTTTCAAATAAAGTGATTAAAAATAATGAATGTATTTCATAAAATGAAAATGAATTATAATTTGTTAAGAATATTCAGATATTATAATATTTATTTACATATTGAGCACATTTTTCTATGAATCAACAGCTAAGATTTATAAAGTTTGATTGAATTAGTTATAGATAGATGATTTAACAAAATCAAAAACAGTCGATTCCTAATGCATGTAAAATGATGTGATTTGCAAGAATCTGATATTTCATTTGGGTTTTTGAATATATTGTTTGACATATTTTCAAAATTCAATTTGAAGACAAGAATTCAATTTTGAAACAAATGCTTTGCAAAGAAGTAGATTTGAAGGGGTTTTCATTTGAAACCAAAAAGTGATTCAAAGTAGTTACCGAAATTGGGTCCGATGGGTCTATGGATACCCTCAACCACTCCCTCAACGCTTACCTTGCAAACTATTTCTTATTCCTACAACAAATCTGTGTAGTGATCGAAATTCTAGTGGTGCTTGCCTCAAATTAACAGATAACCAATTAAATCTAAATCCTGAAATATTTAATGATATGCCTTTCGCCTTGTGATTATATCATATGAGGGTCTAGCGGGTTCCCTGAGGGAAACCTGCGCGAGTTGGGAGTAGTTGGGTTTAGATTTACAGAAGTCAGGAGTGGTTAGGTTTCACTTTTCTTAACTTTTCAGAGGCTAATTCAAAGGCATTCTTAGATCTATTTTTAATAATAGTTTGATGAAAATCTATTTGATGAATAGAAATGATCACGACCAATTATAAATGAATCATTGTAATGGTTCAATCAAATAACCAAACATTTATTTTGATTGAATTTAATGATCAAACAAATAATAAAATAAATTGAATTTTGTGTAACAGTTACGACTTCATCTGACACATTCAAAAAATTGAAAGTAGAACCAGGTCTTTCATCTCACTTGTCGCCTACTGGAGCTCTAATGGCTGGTCTAGGCTCTAATCATAGCAATTCTAGTCAAACATCATTAACCAACTCGTCCAGTAGCGCCAATTCGAACGGTACCTGTCCTCCAACACCTGCTAGAAGACGGCACCGGACAACATTCACTCAAGAACAACTTCAAGAATTAGAGGCGGCGTTCGCCAAAAGTCATTACCCTGATATATATTGTCGGGAAGAGTTGGCCAGAATCACTAAACTAAATGAGGCCAGAATTCAGGTAAACACTGTTTTGGTTGAATGAAATCTTAGTTTTTGTCAGATCAGGGAAGAAATGGTGGAGTAGTCCTATACATGCTATATATGTGTGCGAAATATGCGGTCTTTCTACTGATCTATACTTATATTCGTCTGGCATACAATGTATGAGACGGCTGTCCATATAATACATAAGAAGAATGTAGTTGTCGGTGCTGAGCACGTCCAGAGCAGTGAATGTGCTAATGGAGATTGACATTTGTAGCCCAACAACCAATAGTAGGGTCTGAGTTGTGTCGGCGGTGCATAATATTAGAGTAGAATACGAGCTAATTATTAAAAGTATTGAAGAGCACCAGTATATGAGCATGAACACATATTAACTTACATTTGAAGCATAAACTATGAACGCAGTTATGCCAATAGTAAAGGGCTATACATAGAGTCGTAATCACTGGTGTATTACATGTATTGCATATATTTGAGTCTAGTTTTACATGTATTGCATCGCATGAAAGTGAGCCGAGCAGAGAGGGGGTCAAAATGATCGAGACATTCAACTACTATAAAGAGCTACTGCACCGCACTTTTCAGATAAGGCACCACTGATGTTATCAAATTCAATTTGCCAGACCTAATGGACTGACGATCTACAGTTCGAGTTGGCTGTGCTCTCATTTGCTTCGCTCGCATCAAAACTTATTTCTTTTGCACACGACTCGCATCCGCAATCACTACTTCATTACCGACAGCACAACATCTATGGTGACCAGAGTCGGTACTAACCTCTGCCATCAAATGCATCCACAATTAGAAATTATAAGCAAAACAAAATCAAAACTTTACTCAATTCTCTAACTTTTCTTTGAATAAGAATTTTATGAATTCAGTCAAATCGATGTTCGCTTTAATTCAGAATATTTTATAATTTGATACAAATATTTGTATTCTCGGGTGCATTATGAAATCCAGACTAGGTTTAGTGCGAGGTTAATCTAGTTTAATATATATGTAAGTTTTTCAAAATTTTTATCCTGGAATTTGAAAATATAAGAGTTTCTTAATTTAAATATAAACAAGGTTTGGATCAGAGGAATATACACTACATCTATAGCCAAAAGTTATTTCCTTCTCTCAATTCACCCAAGAATATACCCAAATCCTCACGAAGATTTAAGCACATCTTTTTAACTACATTTACGAAGTATGTAGTATATAGTTTTGTCGTTCTCCCCCGTCGGGGATATTTCTTGGAGAGGAATGGGGATGAAGCTGGCCTATGAAGATGTGCCTTGGAGAGGAATGGGGATAAGGCT